>JAJOOB010016873.1:0-34429 GCA_029582485.1 Solanum tarapatanum
AGTATAACTCAAGGTAAATTCTCGTTTCCCACGCTCTTTACTTCAATACTTGATTAACAACAAATGCGTGCTACTGCCTAACTGTTTAAAAATAATTCCGGTTAGTTATTCAAAAATAAATTAGGTTGCTTGATTTGCTGGAAAAATGAATCTTGGTCACTTCCCTTAGGTTCCCATAACGTCCTGGGCGTAAGGATTTTTTAAAAAATATGCTTAAACCAATACAAAAATGGGAGGGGGAAGTTGAAGGGTCTCTTGGTGTAAAACTCTGATTTAGGCCTCTTTTAAGAGTTATTTCGCCAAAATACTTATTTATGTTTTAGGGAATTTAAATAACTCTGATCTGCTGAAATTCTATCAAAACCGAGGGCTTTGGAATGAAAAGGCGCCATTGCCGCGCTTGGTGTTTCTCCCAGATGAAGGCCGCTCTGGTGGCTTTTATTCCGCTATGGCGGCCTTCATAACCCCACGAAGGCGGGATTATGGCCACTGTGGCGGGATATGCCAGGTAATGGCCTTACCCTTAACACAAAAAATTCTCTTTTCTTAATTCTTAATTCTTAATTCTTAACCTTACTCCGATTATACTATCACGTTCTAACTTATCTTCAAATTATTGCAGGCTTCTAAATGGCAGGACAAAACGACGAACACTTACCATTCATCTTTTTAATCAATGTTGTAAGATGGCAACCGATCCATTCAACACGACACAATCACAATCACAATCACAAGTATATCTTCAAGATCATACTTATAGGTCATGATTTCATGGAAATCATAGTTCACCCATCTCGTTTAAAACAAGTGTTATCCACAATGCAACATTCATATAAAAACATTAATTTGACCATACTTAGCCCTAGTTCATCATCTAAGGCTTCTTTCTAGGGTTTAGTCACAATTCATCGCAAATCCTCAATTCAATCGCTCCAATTTATGATCTAGCATACATTCATAAATCTAGTTCCATTCATGATTTCATAGTCTTATTCTTGATGCAATTGTATCCATGATAACAATTCTAGAATCCCTAACAATTGATCAATTCCTCTATTCAAGACATAAGCCCGTATACTTTGATTTCTAGGGATTACTCAAGGAATTTACTTGGTTTACGAAGGTCTACACATAACCCTACCATTGATTTCCATATATTATGTAGTAAGAACATATTTATAACTACTCAATTCATAAAAACCTAACTTACCTCGACGCTAAGGAGTTGCATAGTGTTTTGATTTGATTTGGGTTTTCCGGGCTACGTGACTGTCAATATGGCCAACAACCCGCAAGATCTCACCATCCTCATGCTTGAAATCTCCTTCTCCTTCCTTCCAAAACTTAGAGAGGCTTTTATGAGGTTTCTAGGATGTTTTTACGACCAATTTAGGTATTTTAGGAAGGAGGAGAAAATAGGATTTCTCTTAATATACATTCTGCCTCGCCTATCCCTCCTTGGCACCTACTTACCCTGCCCTGGCACCACATTCCTAGTAGCATCTGGCCCGCTGCGGCGGTGCAATGGCCCAGATTTTCTCGGACTATTGTTTATCCTAAATAACGACGATTCTGGTATTTACAATAGATACCAATTTACCCTCGTTCATCCCCGAACGACTAGTGCACGGTTCACTATGCACCCTACCACGTAATAATTTCTGATTAACAACTCGGTCTATCACCAAGTCACGGATGGGGATGGTTTTAATTTATCAAGCACGATTCATGACAGGTTCTATATATTAAGGGATCGGTAAGGGATATGACAGAACGTTTGAGACCAGAAATTGGCGTCCCGAATTACACACCCTGACTCCGCCTGGGCGGCAGCCCTCCCTCATAAGCGGGGCTGCTGGGGCAAGAGATCTCCCGCTAAAGCGGAAGGAAGGGACCAGTATAGGAGGGGGGATGAAATTCTCCCTATTTCTTCCTATTCTTTCAAAAGATCTCCCCAAATCTTCTCAACTCACTTCGTCTGAACATCTAACTCAAGTTAAATTTTCGTTTCCCACGCTCTATAATTCAATACTTGATTAACAATAAATGCATGCTACTTTCTAATTGTTTAAAACGAATTTCGGTCAGTTATTCAAAAATAAACTAGGTTGCTTGACGGACAATTTGGCCAAGAATCCGCAAATCTCACCATCCTCATGCTAGAAATCTCCTTTTCCTTCTTTCCCAAACTTAGAGAGGCTTTTCTGAGGTTTATTAGGTGCTTTACGATTTATTTAAGTATTTTAGGAAGGAGGAGAAAATAGGATTTATCATAATTTACATTTTGCATCGCATATCCCTCCTTGGCACCTACTTACCCTTCCCTAGCACCACCGCCCTAGCAGCATCTGGCCCGATGTGGTGGGGCTATATCCCATATTTTCCCAGATTATTCTTTATCCTAAATAACGATGGTTCTAGTAGTTACAATAGATACCAATTTACCCCTCGTTCATCCAGGAATGACTAGTTTACGGATCACTGCACACCCTAAAGTTTATTAATTTCTGAGATGGTTTAAATTTAACTAGAATGATTCACGACAGGTTCTATATTTCAAGAAATCGGTTTGGGATATGACACAACGTTTGATACCAGAAATTAGCGTCCCGAATTACACAGCCTGACCCCGCCAGGGCCGCTGTGGCGAGAGAGCTCCTGCTAAAGCAGTAGGTCGGGAACAGTATGGGGGAGGAATGAAATTCTCCCTATTTTTTCTTATTCTTTCAAAATTTCTCCCCAAATCCTCTCAACTCACTTCGTCTGAACGTATAACTAAAGGTAAATTCTCGTTTCCCACGCTCTTTACTTCAATACTAGATTATCAACAAATGCATGCTACTGTCTAATTGTTTAAAACTAATTCCGGTTAGTTATTCAAAAATAAATTAGGTTGCTTGACTTGTTGGAAAAACGAATCCTGGTCACTTCCCTTACGTTCCCACAACGTCCTGGTTTAGGAAATTAAAGGGTCTCTTGTTGTAAAACTATGATTTAGGCCTCTTTTAGGAGTTATTTTGCCAAAATACTTATTTATGTCTTAGGGAATTTAAATAACTATGATCTGCTGAAATTCTATCGAAACCAAGTGCATTTCAACGAAAAGGCGCCATTGCCGAGCTTGGTGTTTGTCCCAGATGAAGGCCGCTCTGGTGGCCTTTATCCCGCTATGGCGGCCTTCATAGCCCCACGAGAGCAGGATTATGGCCGTTGTGGTGGGATACGCCAGGCAGTGGCCTTACCCTTAACACCAAAAATTCTCATTTCTTAATTCTTAATTCTTAGCCTTACTCCGACTATACTATCGCAGTCTGACTTATCTTCAACTTATTGCAGGCTTCTAAATGGCAGGACAAAATGACGAACCCTTACCGTTCATCTGGTTAATCAATGCTAGAGGGGTTTTGTGCTGCATAGGTGTGGGGACAAGGAGCCTGCCTTTCAATGCTCGTCAGGTAGAGTTCGGGTGGGTCTCGCTGACTGAGGCTCCACCAGATTCAAGCACCTCTTGGGTGAGGGAATTCTACGCCATTCTACCTACTGTGCGATGGGATGACTCGCCTAACCCTCCTTGGCGCCTACTTACCCTGCCCTGGCACCACCGCCCTAGTAGCATATGGCACGCTGTGGCGGGGCAATGGCCGATATTTTCCTGAATAATTGTTTATCCTAAATAATGATGGTTCTGGTAGTTACAAAATATACCAATTTACCCCTCATTCATCCCCGAACGACTAGTGCACGGATCACTGCGCACCCTACCACGTATTAATTTCTGATTAACTACTTGATATTTCACCAAGTCACGGATGCGGATGGTTTTAATTTAACAAGAATGATTCATGACAGGTTCTATATTTGAAGAGATCGGTTAGGGATATGACGTAACGTTTGAGACCAGAAATTGGTGTCCCGAATTAAACAGCCTGACCCCGCCAGGGCCACTTTGGTGAGAGATCTCCTATTAAAGCAAGAGGTCAGGAATAGTAGGGGGGGGAATGAAATTCTCCCTATTTTTTCTTATCCTTTCAAAATTTCTCCCCAAATCTTCTCAACTCACTTCGTTTGAAAGTATAACTCAAGGTAAATTCTCGTTTCCCACGCTCTTTACTTCAATACTTGATTAACAACAAATGCGTGCTACTGCCTAACTGTTTAAAAATAATTCTGGTTAGTTATTCAAAAATAAATTAGGTTGCTTGATTTGCTGGAAAAATGAATCTTGGTCACTTCCCTTACGTTCCCATAACGTCCTGGGCGTAAGGATTTTTTTAAAAATATGCTTAAACCAATACAAAAATAGGAGGGGGAAGTTGAAGGGTCTCTTGGTGTAAAACTCTGATTTAGGCCTCTTTTAAGAGTTATTTCGCCAAAATACTTATTTATGTTTTAGGGAATTTAAATAACTCTGATCTGCTGAAATTCTATCAAAACCGAGGGCTTTGGAATGAAAAGGCGCCATTGCCGTGCTTGGTGTTTCTCCCAGATGAAGGCTGCTCTGGTGGCCTTTATCCCGCTATGGCGGCCTTCATAACCCAACGAAGGTGGGATTATGACCACTGTGGCGGGATACGCTAGGTAATGGCCTTACCTTTAACACCAAAAATTCTCTTTTCTTAATTCTTAATTCTTAACCTTACTCCGATTATACTATCGCATTCTAACTTATCTTCAAATTATTGCAGGCTTCTAAATGGCTGGACAAAACGACGAACACTTACCATTCATCTTTTTAATCAATGCTGCAAGTCAAGAAAGGAATCATGAAGACCGTAACACAGGGTTCTGTTGCGAGAGGGGTTTTGTGCTGCACAGGTTAGGGGAGAAGGAGCCTGCCTTCTATGCTCGTCTGGTAGAGTTCGGGTGCGTCCCGCTGACTGAGGCTCCACCAGATGCACGCTCCACTTTGGTAAGGGAATTCTACGCCATCCTTCCTACTGTGCGATGGGATGACTCTTACCCAGTCATCCGCATCACTTGAGTAGACATTCCTCTGAATGCCACTGCTATCAATGAGGCGCTAGAAGTACCGAAGGTCTCGAACCATGAATACGAGGCTGCACTAAGGAAGATAGATCAAGAGTGGCTGAGAGACACTCTCGCTGAACAAACGCGCCGAGATCAGGTTTATTAGGCTATAACTAAGGGTATTACTAGCACGAATTGGCCACCCGATTCTAAGAGGTGGCTACACTTAGTGATTTGGAGGATCCGCCAATCGAGAAACTGCATCGACGTGACCATTCACTAAGACTTGGTGATGGCGTGCGCCATATAGGGTATCTAGGTGTAAAACTCTGATTTAGGAAATTAAAGGGTCTCTAGGTGTAAAACTCTGATTTAGGCCTCTTTTAGGAGTTATTTTGCCAAAATACTTATTTATGTCTTAGGGAATTTAAATAACTATGATCTGCTGAAATTCTATCGAAACCGAGGGCATTTCAACGAAAAGGCGCCATTGCCGTGCTTGATGTTTGTCCCAGATGAAGGCCGTTCTGGTGGCCTTTATCTCGCTCTGGTGGCCTTTATCCCGCTATGGCGGCCTTCATAAACCCACGAGAGCGGGATTATGGCCGTTGTGGCGGGATACGCTAGGCAGTGGCCTTACCCTTAACACCAAAAATTCTCATTTCATAATTCTTAATTCTTAGCCTTACTCCGACTATACTATCGTAGTCTAACTTATCTTCAACTTATTGCAGGCTTCTAAATGGCAGGACAAAATGACGAACCCTTACGATTCATCTGGTTAATCAATGCTAGAGGGGTTTTGTGCTGCATAGGTGTGGGGAGAAGGAGCCTGCCTTCTATGCTCGTCTGGTAAAGTTCGGGTGGGTCTCGCTGACTGAGGCTCCACCAGATTCACGCACCACTTGGGTGAGGGAATTCTACGCCATTCTACCTACTGTGCGATGGGATGACTCTCACCCCGTCATCCACATCACAGGAATTAACATTCCTCTGAATGCCACTGCTATCAATGAGGCCCTAGAAGTACCTGAGGTCCCAAACCATCAATACGAGGATGGACTAAGGGAGATGGATCAAGAGTGGCTGAGAGACACTCTCGTTGAACCAATGCGCCGAGATCAAGTTTATTGGGCTATAACTGAGGGTATTACTAGCATGGATTGGTCACCCGATGCTAAGAGGTGGCTACACTTAGTGATTACGAGGATCCGCCCATCGGGAAAATTGCACCGACGTGACCTTTCCCTAAAACTTTGTGGTGGCGTGCACCATGGGGGTGCAGATCATCACTAACCAAGTTATGCCGGAACATGGAAATCGATCCAAGTTAGATTTGTCGGAACGTGGCAACCGATCCATTCAACACATTCATAAATCTAGTTCCATTCATGATTTCATAGTCTTATTCTCGATGCAATTGTATCTATGATAACAATTCTAGTGACCCTAACAATTGATCAATTCCTCTACTCAAGGAATAAACCAACATACTTTGATTTCTAGGGATTACTCAAGGAATTTACTTGGTGTACGAAGGTCTACACATAACCCTATCATTGAATTCCATATATTACGTAGTAAGAACATTTTTATCACTACTCAATTCATAAAAATCTAGCCTACCAGGGGGCCAAGGAGTTGCATGGAGTTTTGACTTGATTTGGGTTTTCCGGGCTTCGTGATGGTCAATTTTGCCAAGAATCCGCAAGATCTCACTATCCTCATGCTAGAAATGTCCTTCTCCTTCCTTCCCAAGCTTAGAGAGGCTTTTCTGAGGTTTCTAGGGTGATTTACGACTTATTTAGGTACTTTAGGAAGGAGGAGAAAATAGGATTTCTCATAATTTACGTTCTGCCTTGCCTATCCCTCCTTGGCACCTACTTACCATTCCATGGCACCAACGTCGTACGAGCATATGGCCCACTGTCGCGGGGTAGTGTCTCAGATTTTCCCAAATTATTATTCATCCAAAAATAACGACGATTCTGGTAGTTACTGTAGATACCAATTTACCCCTCATTCATCCCCGAACGACTAGTGCACGGATCACTGCGCACCATACCTCGTTTAATTTCTGATTAACAACTTGATCTATCACCAAGTCTCGGATGGGGATGGTTTAAATTTAACAAGCATGATTCATGGCAGGTTCTATATTTTAAGATATCGGTTAGGGATATGACGCAACGTTTGAGACCGGAAATTGGTGTCCCGAATTACACAGTCGAATCCTGCCAGGCCTGTAGCCCTCCCGCTAAGGCGGGGCAGCGGTGGCAAGAGTTCTCCCGCTAAAGCTGGAGGTCGGGAACAGTATGCGAAGGGAATGAAATTTTCACCATTTCTTCATATTCTTTCAAAAGTTCTCCACAAATCCCCTCAACTCACTTCATCTGAACGTCTAACTCAAGGTAAATTATCGTTTCCCATGATCTTTACTGTATTAATTGATTAACAACAAATCCATTCTACTGTCTAATTGTTTAAAACTAATTACGGTTAGTTATTAAAAAATAAACTAGGTTGCTTGATTTGTTGGAAAACTGAATCTTGGTCACTTCCCTTACATTCCCACAACGTCCTGGGTGTAAGGATTTTGTAAAAATATGCTTAAGCCAGTACAAAAATGGGTGGGGGAAGTTGAAGGGTCTCCTGGTGTAAAACTCTAATTTTGGCCTATTTTAGGAGTTATTTTGCTGAAATACATATTTATTTATGTTCTAGGGTATTTAAATAGCTCTAATATACTGAAATTCTGTCGAAATCGAGGGCTTGGGAATGAAAAGGCGCCATTGCCGCGCCTGGTGTTTGTCCCAGATGGAGGACACTATGGTGGCCTGTATCCCGCTATGGCGACCTTCATAACACCACAAAGGCGGGATTATGGCCGCTGTGGCGTGATGGGCCAGGCCATGGTCTTACCCTTAACACCAAAAAATCTCTTTTCTTAATTCTTAATTCGTAGCCTTACCCCGACTATACTATCGTATTCTAACTTATCTTCAACTTATTGCAGGCTTCTAAATGGCAGGACAAAACGATGAACACTTACCATTCATCTCGTTAATCAATGCTGCAAGTCAGCAAAGGCATCATGACCACCGTAACACAGGGTTCTGTTGCGAGAGGGGTTTGGTGCTGCACAGGTTAGGGGAGAAGGAGCCCGCCTTTTATGCTCGTCTGGTAGAGTTTGGGTGGGTCCACTGACTGAGGCTCCCCCAGATGCACACTCCACTTGGGTGAGGGAATTCTACGCCATCCTGCCTATTCTGAAATGGGATGACTCTCACCCGGTCATCCGCATCACAGGAGTTGATATTCCTTTTAATGCCACTGCTATCAATGAGGCCCTAGAAGTACCGGAGGTCCAGCACCATGAATACGAGGCTGGACTAAGTGAGATGGATCAAGAGTGTCTGAGAGACACTCTCGTTGAACAAACGTTCTAGGATCAGGTTTATTGGGCTATTACTGTGTGTATTAGTAGAACAGATTGGTCACCCGATGCTAAGAGGTGGCTACACTTAGTGATTAAGATGATCCGCCCTTCGAGAAATTACACCGACGTGACCTTTCCCTGGAACATGGTGGTGGTGTGCGCCATACAGGGTATCTAGCTAAATTTGGGGGCCGATATCATCTATAACCTAGCATTTCTGGAAAGTGGAAACCGATCCAAGTTAGTTTTGTCGGAATGTGGCAACCGATCCATTCAACTTATCACAATCACAATCACCATCATAAGTATATCTTCAAGATCATACATTTAGGTCATGAATTCATGGAAATCATAGCTCACCCATCTCGTTTAAAACAAGTGTGATCCACAATGTAACATTCATATACAAACATTAATTTGACCATACTTAGCCCTAGTTCATCATCTAAGGCTTCTTTATAGGGTTTAGTCACAATTCATCACAAATCCTCAATTCAATCACTCCAATTTATGATCTAGCATACATTCATAAATATAGTTCCATTCATGATTTGATAGTCTTATTCTTGATGTAATTGTATCCATGATATCAATTCTAGAGTCCCCAACAATTCATCAATTCCTCTACTCAAGGCATAAACCCGCATATTTTGATTTCTAGGGAGTACTCATGGAATTTACATGGTGTACGAAGGTCTACACATAACACTACCATTGATTTCCATATATTACATAGTAGCACATATTTATAACTACTCAATTTATCAAAACCTAGCCTACCTGGGTACCAAGGAGTTGCACCGTGTTTTGACTTGATTTGGGTTTTGATTTGGGTTTTCAGGGCTTTGTGACAGTCAATTTGGCCAAGAATCCACAAATCTTACCATCCTCATGCTAGAAATCTACTTCCCCTTCTTTCCCAAACATAGGGAGGCTTTTCTGAGGTTTATAGGGTGTTTTACGACTTATTTAGGTATTTTAGGAAGGAGGAGAAAGTACGATTTCTCATAATTTACATTCTGCCTCGCCTATCCCTCCTTGGCATCTACTTACCCTTCCCTAGCACTACCGCCCTAGCAGCATCTGACCCGATGTGGTGGGGCAATAGCCCAGATTTTCTCGGATTATTGTTTATCCTAAATAACGATGGTTCTAGTAGTTATAATAGATACCAATTTATACCTTGTTCATCCTAGAATGACTAGTGTAAGGATCATTACGCATCCTAAAGCGTATTAATTTCTGATGAGCAACTCGGTCTATCACCAAGTTACGAATGGGGATGGTTTTAATTTAACAACCACGATTCATGACGGGTTCTATATTTTAAGATATCGGTTAGGGATTTGACGCAATGTTTGTGACCAGAAATTGGCATTCCAAATTACATAGCCTGATCTCGCCAAGGCTGCAGCCGTCCCCCCAAGGCTAAGCCGCGGGGGCAAGAATTCTCCCGCTAAAGCTGGAGGTCGGGAACAGTATGTGAAGGGAATGAAATTCTCCCCATTTCTTCTTATTCTTTCAAATTTCTCCCCAAATCCTCTCAACTCTCTTCGTCCGAATGTCTAACTCAAGGTAAATTCTCGTTTCGCATGCTCTTTACTTCAATACTTGATTAACAACAAATGCATGCTACTGTCTAATTGTTTAAAACTAATTCCGGTTAGTTATTCAAAAATAAACTAGGTTGGTTGATTTGTTGGAAAAATGAATCTTGGTCACTTCGATTACGTTCCCACAACGTCCTGGGGTAAGGATTTCGTAAAAATATGCTTAAACCAATACAAAAATGGGTGGGGGAATTTGAAGGGTCTCTTGGTGTAAAATTCTGATTTAGGTTTCTTTTAGGAGTTATTTCGCCAAAATACTTATTTATGTTTTAGGGAATTTAAATAGCACTGATCTGCTAAAATTCTATCGAAATCGAGGGCTTTGGAACGAAAAGGCGCCATTGCCGCGCCTAGTGTTTGTCCTAGATGAAGGCCGCTTTGGTGGCCTATATCCTGCAATGGAGGTCTTCATAACCCCACGAAGGTGGGATTATGGCCGCTGTGGCGGGATACGCCAGGCAGTGCCTTACCCTTAACACCAAAAATTCTCTTTTCTTAATTCTTAATTCTTAGCCTTACTCTGACTATTCTATCGCGTTCTAACTTGTCTTCAACTTATTGCAGGCTTCTAAATGGCAGGAAAAAACGACGAACACTTACCTTTTATCTAGTTTTTCGATTCAGCATGTCAGGAAAGGCATCATGACAACCGTAACACAGGGTTCTCTTGCGAGAAGGGTTTTGTGCTGCATAGGTTAGGGGAGAAGGAGTCTGCCTTCTATGCTCGTTTGGTAGAATTCAGGTCGGTCCTGCTAACTGAGGCTCCCCTAGATGCACGCTCCGCTTGGGTGAGGGAATTCTACACCATCCTGCCTAGTGTGCGATGGGACGACTCTCACCCTGTCATACGCATCACAGGAGTTGACATTCCTCTGAATGCCACTGCTATCAATGAGGCCATAGAAGTACCGGAGGTCCCAACCATGAATACGAGGCCAGAGTAACGGAGATGGATCCAGAGTGGCTGGGCGACACTGTTGTTCAACAAACGCACCGTGATCAGGTTTATTGGGCTATTACTAAGGGTATTACTAGCACAGATTGGTCACCCGATGCTAAGAAGTGGCTACACATAGTGATTAGGAGGATCCGCCCGTTGCGAAATTATACTGACGTGACCATTCCCTGCGACTTGGTGGTAGGATGCTCCATACAGGGTATCCAGCTAAATATGGGGGTGCAGATCATCTCTACCCTAGTTATGCCAGAACGTGGAAAACGATCCAGGTTATCCAAGTTATTATGTCGTAAGGTGGCAACCGATCAATTCAACACGACACAATCACAAGTATATCTTCAAGATCATACATTTAGGTCAAGATATCATGGTAATCATAGTTCACCATCTCGTTTACTACAAGTGAGATCCATAATGCAACATTCATATACGAATATTAATTTGACCATACTTAGCCCTAGTTCATCATCTAAGGCTTCTTTCTAGGGTTTAGTCACAATTCATCACAAATCCTCAATTCAATCTCTCCAATTTATGATCTAGCATATATTCATAAATCTAGTTCAATTCATGATTTCATAGTCTTATTCTTGATGCAATTGTATCCATGATAACAATTCTAGAGTCCCTAACAATTCATCAATTCCCCTACTCAAAGCATAAACCCGTATACTTTGATTTCTAGGGAGTACTAAAGGAATTTACTTGGTGTACGATGGTCTAAACATAACCCTACCATTGATTTCCATATATTACGTAGTAAGAACATATTTATAACTACTCAATTTATCAAAACCTAGCCTACTTGGGCGCCAAGGAGTTGCACAGAGTTTTGACTTGATTTGGGTTTTCGGGGCTTGGTGACGGTCAATTTGGCCAGGAATCCGCAAATCTCACCATCCTCATCCTAGAAATCTCCTTTTCCTTCTTTCCGAAACTTAGGGAGGATTTTCTGAGGTTTATAGGGAGTTTTACTACTTATTTAACTATTTTATGAAGGAGGAGAAAATAGGATTTCTCATAATTTACATTCTACCTCGCCTATCCCTCATTGGCTCCCACTTAGCATTCCCTAGCACCATCGCCCTAGCAGCATCTGGCCCGATGTAGTGGGGCTATAGCCCAGATTTTCCCAAATTATTATTTATCCTAAATAACGATGGTTCTAGTAATTACAATAGATACCAATTTACCCCTCGTTCATCCCGGAATGACTAGTGTACGGATCACTGCGCACCCTAAAACGTATTTATTTGTGATCAACAACTCGGTCTATCACCAAGTCACGGATGGGGATTGTTTTAATTTAACAAGAACGATTCACGACAGGTTCTATATTTTAAGAGATCGGTTAGGGATATGACGCAACGTTTGAGACCATGAATTGGCATCTCGAATTACATTGTCTGACCCCGCCAGGGCCGCTGTGGCCAGAGATTTCCTGCTAAAGCAGGAGGTTAGGAACAGTAGGGGGGGAATTAAATTCTCCCTATTTTATCTTATTCTATCAAAATTTCTCCCCAAATCCTCTCAACTCACTTCGTCTGAACGTCTAACTAAAGGTAAATTCTCGTTTCCCACGCTCTTTACTTCAATACTAGATTAACAACAAATGCATGCTACTGTCTAATTGTTTAAAACTAATTTCGGTTAGTTATTCAAAAATAAATTAAATTGGTTGATTTGTTGGAAAAATGAACCCTGGTCATATCCCTTACGTTCCCACAACATCCTGGGTTAAGGAATTCATAAAAATAGGCTTAAACCAATACAAAAATGGGTGGGGGAAGTTGAAGGGTCTCTTGGTGTAAAACTCTGATTTAGGCCTCTTTTAGGAGTTATTTCGCCAAAATACTTATTTATGTTTTAGGGAATTTAAATAACTCTGATCTGCTTAAATTCTATCGAAACCAAGGGCTTTGGAACGAAAAGGTGCCATTGCCGCGCCTGGTGTTTGTCCCAGATGAAGGCCGCTCTGGTGGCCTTTATCCCGCAATGGTGGCCTTCATAACTCCACGAAGGTGGGATTATGGCCGCTGTGGCGGGATACGCCAGGCAGTGGCCATACCGTTCACTCCAAAATTCTCTTTTTTTAATTCTTAGTTCTTAGCCTTACTCTGACTATACTATCACGTTCTAACTTATCTTCAACTTATTGCAGGCTTTTAAATGGCAGGACAAAATGACGAACACTTACCATTCATCTGGGTAATCAATGCTGCAAGTCAGGATAGGCATCATGACTACCGTAACACACGGTTCTCTTGCTAGAGAGGTTTTGTGGTGCGCAGGTTAGGGGAGAAGGAGCCTGCCTTCTACGCTCGTCTGGTAGATTTCGGCTGGTTCCCACTGACTGAGGCTCCACCAGATGCATTCTCCACTTAGGTTAGAGAATTCTACGCCATCCTGCCTACTGTGCGATGACACGACTCTCACCCCGTCATCCGCATCACAGGAGTTGACATTCTTCTGAATGCCACTGCTATCAATGAGACCCTAGAAGTACCGGAGGTCCAATATATTCATAAATCTAGTTCCATTCATGATTAGATAGTCTTATTCTTGATGCAATTGTATCCATGATAACAATTCTAGAGTCCCTAACAATTCAAAAATTCCTCTACTCAAGGCATAAACCCGCATACTTTGATTTCTAGGGAGTACTCATGGAATTTACTTGGTGTACGAAGGTCTACACATTACGCTACCATTGATTTCCATATATTACGTAGTAAGAACATATTTATAACTTCTCAATTCATCAAAACTTAGCCTACTTGGGCGCCAAAGAGTTGCCCAGAGTTTTGACTTGATTTGGGTTTTCGGGGCTTCGTGACGGTCAATTTGGCCAAGAATTCGCAAATCTCACCATCCTCATGCTAGAAATCTCCTTCTCCTTCTTTCCCAAACTTAGTGAGCCTTTTCTGAGGTTTAGAGGGTGTTTTATGAATTATTTAGGTATTTTAGGAAGGAGGAGAAAATAGGATTTCTCGTAATTTACATTCTGCCTCGCTTATCCCTCCTTGGCACCTACTTACCCTTCCCTAGCACCACCGCCCTAGCAGCATCTTGCCCTATGTGGTGGGGCTATAGCCCATATTTTCCCAGATTATTGTTTATCCTAAATAACGATGGTTCTAGTACTTACAATAGATACTAATTTACCCCTCGTTCATCCCGAAATGACTAGTGTACGCATCACTGCGAACCCTAAAGCGTATTAATTTCTGATTAACGACTCCGTCTATCTCTATGTCACGGATCAGGATGGTTTTAATTTAACAACCACGATTCATGATGGGTTATGTATTTTAAGATATCGGTTAGGGATTTGACGCAACATTTGAGACCAGAAATTGGCATCCCAAATTACACAGCCTGATACAGCCAGGGCTGCTTCCATCCCGCTAAGGCTAGGCCGCTATGGCAGGAGTTCTCCCGCTAAAGCTGGAGGTCGGGAACAGTATGCGAAGGGAATGAAATTCTCCCCATTTCTTCTTATTCTTCCAAAATTCCTCCCCAAATCCCCTCAACTCACTTCGTCTAAACGTCTAACTTAAGGTAAATTCTCGTTTCCCATGCACTTTACTTCAATACTTTATTAAAAACAAATGCATTCTACTGTCTAATTGTTTAAAACTAATTCCGGTCAGTTATTCAAAAATACACTAGGTTGCTTGATTTGTTGGAAAAATGAATCTTGGTCACTTCCCTTACGTTCCCACAAAGTCCTGGGGGTAAGGATTTCGTAAAAATATGCTTAAATAAATACAAAAATGGGTGGGGGAAGTTGAAGGGTCTCTTGGTTTAAAATTCTGATTTAGGCCTCTTTTAGGAGTTATTTTGCTGAAATACTTACTTATTTTTGTTCTAGGATAGTTTAATAACTCTGATCAGCTGAAATTCTATCGAAACTGAGGGCTTTGGAATGAAAAGGCGTTATTGTCGCGCTTGGTGTTTGGTCGCTATGGTGGCATTGATA
Organism: Solanum tarapatanum; assembly: GCA_029582485.1. Lineage (NCBI taxonomy): Eukaryota > Viridiplantae > Streptophyta > Magnoliopsida > Solanales > Solanaceae > Solanum > Solanum tarapatanum. Next base: position 14,958 of record JAJOOB010016873.1, read on the forward strand.
ACCCACGAAGGTGGGATTATGGCCGCTGTGGCGGGATATGCCAGGCAGTGGCCTTACCCTTATCACCAAAAATTCTCTTTTCGTAATTCTTAATTCTTAGCCTTACCCAGAATATACTAACGCGTTCTAACTTATGTTCAACTTATTGCAGGCTTCTAAATGGCTGGACTAAGTTATGAACACTTACCTTTCATCTATATTAGAAATGTTGCAAGTCACGAAAGCCATCATGACCAACATAACATAGGGTTCTGTTGCGAGAGGGGTTTTGTGTTGCACAGATTAAGGGAGAAAGAGCCTGCCTTCTATGCTAGTCTGGTAGAGTTCGGGTGGGTTATGCTGACTGAGGCTCCCCTAGGTGCACGCTCCACTTGGGTGAGGGAATTCTACACCGTCCATCCTACTGTGTGATGGGATGACTCTCACCCTATCATCCGCATCACAGGAGTTGATATTCCTCTAAATGCCACTTCTATCAATGAGGCCCTAAAAGAACCGGAGGTCCCGAACCATAAATTCGAGGCCAAACTAAGGGAGATGGATCTAGTGTGGCTAAAAGACACTCTTCTTGAACCTACACGCCGGGATCAGGATTATTGGGCTATTACTGAGGGTATTACTAGCACGGATTGGTCACCCGATGCTAAGAGGTGGCTACACTTAGTGATTAGGAGGATCCGCCCATCGGTAAACTGCACCAACGTGACCTTTCCCTAGGACTTAGTGGTGGCGTGCGCCATACTGGGTATCCAACTAAATATGGGGGCGTAGATCATCTGTACCATAGTTATACCAGAAGGTGGAAACCGATCAAAGTTAGTTATGTCGGATTGTGTTAACATATCCATTCTACACATCACAATCACAATCACAAGTACATATTCAAGATCATACATTTAGGTCATGATTTCATGGAAATCATAGTTCACCCATCTCGTTTACAAAAAGTGTGATCCACAATGCAACATTCATAGACAAACATTAATTTGACCTCACTTAGCCCTAGTTCATCATCTAAGGCTTCTTTCTAGGGTTTAGTCACAAATCCTCAATTCAATCGCTCCAATTTATGATCTAGCATACCTTCATAAATCTAGTTCCATTCATGATTTCATAGTCTTATTATTGATACAATTGTATCTGTGATAACAATTCTAGAGTCCCTAACAATTCATCAATTCCTCTTCTCAAGGCATAAATCGACATACTTTGATTTTTAGGGATTACTCACCGAAAATACTTGGTGTACGAACGTCTACACATAACCCTACCATTGATTTTTATATATTACGTAGTAAGAACATATTTATAACTACTCAATTCCTAAAAACCTAGCCTACCAGGGGGCAAGGAGTTTCATGGAGTTTTAACTTGATTTGGGTTTTCCGGGCTTCGTGATGGTTAATTTTGCCAAAAATCCACAAGATCTCACCATCCTCTCGCTAGAAATCTCCTTCTCCTTCCTTCCCAAGTTTAGAGAGGCTTTTCTGAGGTTTCTAGTGTGATTTACGACTTATTAAGGTATTTTAGGAAGGAGGAGAAAATAGGATTTCTCATAATTTGCATTTTGCCTCGCCTATCCCTCCTTGGCACCTACTTACCCTACCCTAGCACCACTGCCCTAGCAGCATCTAGCCCGTTGTGGTGGGGCAATGGCCCAACTTTTCCCGGATTATTGTTTATCCTAAATAACGATGGTTCTGGTAGTTACAACAGATACCAATTTACCCCTCGTTCATCCCCTAATGACATGTGCACGGATCACTGCGCACCCTACCACGTATTATTTTCTGATTAACAACTGAGTCTATCACCAAGTTACGGATGGGGATGGTTTTAATTTAACATGCACGATTCACAATAGGTTCTATATTTTAAGAGATCGGTTAGGGTTATGACTCGACATTTGACACCAGAAATTGGGGTGCCGAATAACACATCCTGACCCCGCAAAGGAGGCAGCCCTCACTCTAAGGAGGGGCCGCTGAGGTGAGAGATCTCCTGCTAAAGAGGAAGGTCGGGAACAGTATAGGAGGGGGGATGAAATTCTCCCTATTTCTTCCTATTCTTTCAAAAGTTCTCCCCAAATCCTCTCAACTCACTACGTCGGAACGTCTAACTCAAGGAAAAAAAAAATTCCCATGCTCTTTACTGCAATACTTGATTAACAACAAATGCATGCTACTGTCTAATTGTTTAAAACTCATTCCGGTTAGTTATTAAAAAATAAACTAGGTTGCTTGATTTGTTGGAAAAATGAATCCTGATCTCTTCCCTTACGTTCCCACAACGTCCTGGGCGTAAGGATTACGTAAAAATATGCTTAGACCAATACAAAAATGGGTGGGGCAAGTTGAAAGGTCTCTTGGTGTAAAATTCTGATTTAGGTTTCTTTTAGGAGTGATTTCGCCAAAATACTTATTCATGTTTTAGGGAATTTAAATAACTCTGATCTGCTGAAATTCTATCGAAATCGGGGTGTTTGGAACGAAAAGGCGCCATTGGCGCGCCTGGTGTTTTTCCTAGATGAAGGCCGCTCTGGTTGCCTTTATCCCGCTATGGCGGTCTTCAAAACCCCACGACGGCAGAATTATGGCCGCTGTGGGGGGATACGCCAGGCAGTGGCCTTACCCTTAAGACAAAAAATTCTCTTTTCTTAATTCTTAATTCTTAGCCTTACTCCAACTACACTATCGCGCTCTAACTTATCTTCAACTTATTGCAGACTTCTAAATGGCATGACAAAACGACGAACACTTACCATTCATCTGGTTAATCAATGCTGCAAGTCAGGAAAGGCATCATGACCACCGTAACACAGGGTTCTGTTGAAAGAGGGGTTTTGTGCTGCACAGGTTAGGGGAGAAGGAGACTGCCTTCTATGCTCGATTGTAGAGTTCGGGTGGGTCCCGCTGACTGAGGCTCCACCAGATGCATGCTCCGCTTGGATGAGGGAATTTTGTGCCATCCTACCTACTGTGCGATGGGATGACTCTCACCCTGTCATCCGCGTCACAGGAGTTGACATTTCACTGAATGCCACTGCTACCAATCAGGCCGTAGAAGTACCGGCGGTCCCGAACCATGAATACGAGTCCAGTGTAAGAGAGATGGATCTAGAGTGGCTGAAAGACACTCTTGCTGAACCAACGCACCGTCATTAGGTTTATTGGGCTATTACTGAGGGTATTACTAGCACGGATTGGTCACCCAATGCTAAGAGGTGGCTACACTTAGCGATAAGCAGGATCCGCCCGTCGTGAAATCGCACCGGCGTGACCTTTCCTTGGGACTTGGTGGTGGGATGCTCCATAAAGGGTATCCAGCTAAATATGGTGGTGCAAATCGTTTCTACCCAAGTTATGCCAGAACATGGAAAACGATCCATGTTAGTTATGTCGTAATAGGGCAACCGATCCACTCAACACAACATAATGACAATGACAATCACAATCTCAATCACAAGTATATCTTAAAGATCATACATTTAGGTCATGATTTCATGGAAATCATAGTTCACCATCTCGTTTACAACAAGTGAGATCCACAATGCAACATTCATATACGAACATTAATTTGACCATACTTAGCCCTAGTTCATCATCTAAGGCTTCTTTCTAGGGTTTAGTCACAATTCATCACAAATCCTCAATTCAATCTCTCCAATTTATGATCTAGCCCACATTCATAAATCTAGTTCCATTCATGATTTCATAGTCTTATTCTGGATGTAATTACATCTATGATAACAATTCTAGAGTCTCGAACAATTCATCAATCCCTCTACTCAAGGCATAAACCGACATATTTTGATTTCTAGGGATTACTCAAGGCATTTACTTGGTGTACGAAGGTCTACTCATAACCCTACCATTGATTTCCGTATATTACGTAATAAGAACACATTTATAACTACTCAATTCATATAAACCTAGCCTACCTGGGTGCCAAGGAGTTGCACCAAGTTTTGACTTGATTTGGGTTTTTCGGTCTTCGTGACGGTCAATTTGGCCAAGAAACTACAAGATCTCACCATCCTCATGCTTGAAATCTACTTCTCCTTCCTTCCCATACTTAGGGAGGCTTTTCTTAGGTTTGTAGGGTGTTTTATGACTTATTTAGGTATTTTAGGAAGGAGGAGAAAATAGGGTTTCTCGTAATTTACGTTCTGCCTCGCCTATCCCTCCTTGGCACCTACTTACCCTGCACTGGCACCTCCGCCCTAGTAGCATCTGGCCCGCTGTGGCGGGGCCATGGCCCAAATTTTCCTGAATTATTGTTTATCCTAAATAACGACGGTTCTGGTAGTTACAGTAGATACCAATTTACCCCTCGTTCATCCTCGAACGAATAGTGCATGGATCACTGCGCACCCTACCACGTATTAATTTTTTATTAACACCTTGGTTTATCACCAAGTTACGGAAGGGGTTGGTTTTAACTTAACAAGCACGATTCTGGATAGGTTCTATATTTTAAGAGATCGGTTAGGGATATAACTCAATGTTTAAGACGAAAAATTGGGGTCCCGAATTACACATCCTAACCCCGCAAGGGCGGCAACCCTCTCTCTAAGGAGGGGCTGTTGTGGTGAGAGATCTCCCGCTAAAGCGGGAGGTCGGGAACAGTATAGGGGGGATGAAATTCTCCCTATATCTAGATTCTTTCAAAAGTTCTCCCCAAATCCTCTCAACTCACTTCGTCTGAACGTCTAACTCAAGGTAAATTCTCGTTTCCCACGCTCTTTACTTCAATACTTGATTAACAGCAAATGTATGCTACTGTCTAATTTTTAAAACTAATTCTGGTTAGTTATTCAACAATAAACTAGGTTGCTTGATTTGTTGGAAAAATGAATCATGGTCACTTCCCTGACGTTCCCACAACGTCCTAGGCGTAAGGATTTCGTAAAAATATGCATATACCAATACAAAAATGGGTGGGGGAAGTTGAAGGGTCTCTTGGTATAGAACTCTGATTTACGTCTCTCTTAGAAGTTTTTTTGGTGAAATACTTACTTATTCATGTTCTAGGGTAGTCAAACAACTCTGATCTACTGAAATTCTGTCGAAACCGAGGGCTTTGGAACGAAAAGGTTCCATTGTCATGCCTGGTGTTTGTCCCAGATAAAGGCCGCTCTAGCGGCCTTATTCCCGATATGGCAGTCTTCATAACGCCACGAAAGCGGGATTATGGCCGATGTGGTGGGATACGCCAGGCAGTGGCCTATCCCTTAACACCAAAAAATCTTTTTTCTTAATTCTTTATTCTTAGCTTTACCCCGACTATACTATCGTGTTCTCAATTATTTTCAACTTATCGCAGGCTTCTAAATGGCAGGAAAAAATGACGAACACTTACCTTTCATCTGGTTTCTCGTTGCTGTAAGTCAGGAAATGCATCATGACCACCGTAACACAGGGTTCTGTTGCGAGAGGGGTTTTGTGTTGCACAGGTTAGGGGAGAAGGAGCCTGCCTTCTATGCTAGTCTGGTAGAGTTCGGGTGGGTCCCGCTGACTGAGGTTCCCCCAGATGCACGCTCCACTTGGGTGAGGGAATTCTATGGCATTCTGCCTAATGTGCGGTGGGACGACTCTCACCCCATCATCCGCGTTAGAGGAGTTGACATTCCTCTGAATGCCACTGCTATCAAGGAGGCCCTAAAGGTATCGGAGGACCGGAACCATGAATACGAGGCCAGACTAAGGGAGATAGATCTAGTGTGGCTGAGAGACACTCTTGTTGAACCTACGCGCCGGGATCAAGTTTATTTGGATATTACTAAGGGTATTACTAGCACAGATTGGTCACCCAATGCTAAAAGGTGGCTACACTAAGTGATTAAGGGGATCCACCCGTCGTGAAAGTGCACCGACATGTCCTTTCCTGGAGTATTGCAGGGATTTGTTCGTATTCCAATTGGGGACGATAATTGAAGTTAGGGAAAATATGGAAGGCTGGGTTGAGTTTCTGCCTCACCCTGTCCCGTTCTGGTGGCCTAGCTATGGCAGGAATAATCCCTCCCCAGCGGCTCACACGGGACTAGAAACCAGGCCAATAATTTCTTGGTTCTTTTTGCCCTTCTAAAATTTCCCCAATGTCCCTAGCGTACCCAACAATTTTAGGAGGCTTCTGCGAGCTAGGAGAAATCCTTGACTACTCCAAATCGAACACACGATACATGAACTAATTTTATTTTTGATAATTCAGCACCATAACCCATACATCTACAGGATGCACCCCGATTTTTACAACTCGCATTAATTGAAACCAATTGCCAACATATTGCACATATCAAATTATAGTCACCCATTTTTAGTACACACAAGCATATCATCATATTCAAGCAATTACTATTTATATTTGCAATTATATTAAACAACAAGAATCACGCACTCATAGTTATTTCAGGCAACAAAGAGCACGCATTCACAGTTTCCAAAATACAATGCACAGAAAAATTCAATTTATTAGCTAGTTCATTCCATAGATGACCATTACTAGTCATCCATGCCCTTTATAGTCCCTAAGGCTATATTCCAATAGGAACCTTCTCAATTCCAATTTACTTACTTGTGTTCCTTCAGTCATAACCATGATGTTTGGTTCACTTCTTTGATAATTGGAATCGGGAGATACCAGATTCCAATTGGACTCAACTCATACCACAAGCAACACTCGCACAAAAGGAGAGAATAAATAGAACAACTTCCTAGAATGCTTCCTAGCTCCCTGAAGATTAGATGTGGACGTCAACACACCAATCTGTAGGAGTCTAGTCCACAATTTGATCTTGTATTGGGAGACCAGCAACCTAGGCTTTGATACCAATTTGTCACGACCCAACCCATTGGGCCGTGCGAGCACCTACCCTAACACCTAAGTAGGAGAACCCTCATATCCCAATAGTAAAAACATGTGGAAAATTAAAGAAACAGAGATAAGTATAAAAATATGATTTTATAAATACTAACTTTAAGCACTCTTTTAGTTTAAACTTGTAAAGTAAAGTAACAACTCCCAAGGATATAGTCTAAAAAGGTAAAAGAGCTACGAAGAGTAAATATGAACAAGATAAATAAAAGACACACCTCCCACCATGTGGAAGGAATAATAGAAGTTGCTGGAGAATTACTTCGTTTTCACCTAATGGAACGTCACCAATCCTGCATCCAGACTATGTCAAAAGACATAGTAAGAGTAGTATCAGTACAAAACACACGTAGTGGTAGGCATCATCGGTCAACCCAACGCCCACCACATAACATAAGAAACCAACTAGTAAGATTCATCAAATAAACCACTCGTTTCTCCACCTTTACCCTCTCTTGAAATACCTCTGATATACACTATATTCTACCTACTGTGACCCTTCTCAATCAACCTACCTACCAGATACTTGATCATAGCCTAACCATTCTACCACATAGAGAAATCCCCCAATTACAACCACCAAAATTGCTACTAACCGTTCACATCATACCTTTACTTCTACGTCATATTACTCAGCCGGCCATAGTCACATAATACATTACATCACCCTCCCTTAACACTAAAACACAATCTCTTCCTGTCACCCCCTTCGCTACCCCCGAGATGCGGACACGAGACTTAGGACCACAAGTGATCCCAAGTTAACCCGGCTGGTATGATCATGAACATACTAAAGATAAACTGAATAATAAAAACTGTGCGGAACCTATTATCATAAATAAAATGAAAAGATTGGGAATACCCATATACAATAATTGAGTTATATAGAAACTGATGAGTTTAATACAAAAAATATATTTACTCAATTATAAGATGAATCTAACTATGTCTGAAATAAGCCTCTAAACTAACTAGAAATGTTAGGACATCCCCTAACTAGATCTAGCAAAACTGAAACTAAAGGACTAAAAGTACAGAAATGATAAACATATCACTGGTCCTCGATGAATGAGGACTCACCACTGATGCTGCTAAACTGACAATCAAGAACTGATCTAAGCATGATCTAGATGCTGAGAACCTAAACCTACATCATGAGAAAATGTAGCGTAGAGTATGCGTCAGTACTTGAAAGGTACTGACCATGCAGGATAGAATAAAACTAAAATAACATATAATTGAACAAAGCAAATAGGCAATGATATAATTTGAACATGATATAAATACTGAATACTGAGCTAACTGAATGCAATGACTAATGCTGAGACTGTGAATATACTGATGCATGGTCAATGCAATAGAATCTGACTGAACTGTGGGAGCTACTAATAACCGGTAATAAAACCACATGAGATAAATGTGGAGTCAGATGTATATGCCCGATCAAGAGGACCCATTATACCCTGTCAGAGTTATAGAGGCATGTTGGCATGATCACTGAAATGATGCCCACAGAGGAGACTTACAAGCTATGTGGCTAGTAGTTCTGGGACTATTGGGTTCGCTGAACCCTAGTCCGACTCGGTATTATGCAACTCCCAATGTATTAAGTAATTAACACATTATCACTGAATTTCTGTAAGTTACTGGATAGCTCAAACTGAACATGCAAATTGAGTATGCAATAATTAAACTGATATTAGAGCATTAATAACTGAGGCATATATAACTGAATAACTGAAATATCTTACCTAGCAAGTGTAACTCAAGAACTAAAGAAATACATAGCTAGGATTCTGGAATTCATGCAATAAACTAAATATTAACATACTAATCTAATTTGGATCATTCTAACAACTAAGAACCCAGTAATTCTAACATTCAAGAAACCCTAGGTCTAGTCAAAATAAGGGAATCAAGAGACTGACTGAAAACTAGGGACCTAATCAGTAAAAGGAACCCACTAGTGAAAACTCACATACTTGGTGATTAATTCCATGGAGAAATCTTCAAATTTTGGGGTTGGAATTGATGGAACATTGTTGCGTTCTTGAACTACGGTTCTTGAGTTCTCTTCTCCTCTTACGCTCTCATTTTTCTAAGTTTTGATTAATGATCTGACTTAGGTAAGTTCTAGTTATGTTTCTAGGCTTAAACTGACTAAATCATCATAATTTAGGGTCTAAACGACGTAGCTTAGGGGTCCAACGAAATACGCAAAGACCAAAGACCCCTGACTTAACTGTTGTCGGAGTGAACGACGGACGGGACCTACGGTCCGTAGGTCAACCTACGGTCCGTACGTCAACCTACGGTCCATAGATTGGGGTCGTAGGTCAAGTCTGCCCTTTAGGGCTTCACTAAATCAAGCATAATGTTTTACTCGGAGGTTGGAATTTAGCAAACTCGGTGGCGTTGGAAAGAGGATTCAAGTATCTATCATATCATGGGTCATGGGACACATATTTCCTTTTGTGGTGGGAGTTATGACCATTTGAATTTGACCCAATTATCAATTTCTCCCAAATTGACTGCTGGCCTTCACCAACGATCAGACGTACAGACCATGGATAGAACGATAGTCTGTGCTAGTCCTCCGTCACTTGCGTCAAAGGCTAGGTAAAGGAGGCCTCGATCCATGGATACAGACCACGGACCATGGGTCTGTCCATGGGTCGAGACTTAGCCAATTTTGTGAGCATGGTTTGGGGAGGGGTTGTAGTGGTGAACCAAAGACCACCAGTACGGGGTGTAGTCTGGCCTATGATCCGTGGGTGGCAATCGTGGGTTGCACCTGCAACTTCTCAAAATCTACATTTTTCGTCTGTTTCGGATACGAGATGTTACATTATCTCCCCCTTGGGACCATTCATCCTCGAAAGAATACTAAACTAGCTGAGTATGGAGGGAAGAAGTTGTAATCCCTACCACTAAGTACTAGAAACTGATTTCTGACTTAACTGAGTTCCTAGAACATGCAAGTACGCTGAAAATGCAGGGCTGGCTGAAGGAACAAAATACTAATACTGAATTAGGGCATGAATGACTGAAAAATAGAAGAGGAACTATTACTTCATGCTGGAATGGAATCGGAAGGAAAGAGGTGAGGATACTTGGACTTCATGGTTGCTTTTGCTTCCCAAGTAGCTCCCTCTACAGACTGACTCCTCCATAAAATCTTGACTGAAGCAACTTCTTTGTTTCTCAACCTTCTAACCTAACGATTGAAAATCTCAACTGGTACATCCTCATACGAGAGACTATCTTTCACAGCCACACTCTCTATGGTACTACGGATGCTGGATCACCCACACACTTCTTCAATAGTGAAATGTGGAAGACTGGATGCACTGCTGCCAAATTTGATGGCAACTTTAACTTATAAGACACAGTCCAATCCTTTTTGAGATCCGGTAAGGTCCTGCATATCTGGGATTGAGCTTCCTTTTCTAGCCAAACCTCATCACCCCCTTCATAGGTGTCACCTCCAGGAAAACCCAATCATCAACTTGAACTCTAGTTCCCTTCTCCTTACATCTGCGTAAGACTTCTGACGACTCTGGGCTGTCCTAAGTCTATCTCTGATGAGTTGCACTTTCTCCATAGCATAATGGACTGAATATGGCCCTATCAAGGCTGTTTCACCTACTTCAAACCAGCCCACAGGAGATCTACACATACGCCCATACAATGCCTCATAAGGGGCTATCTGAATGTTGGAATGGTAACTATTATTGTAGGCGAACACTATAAGAAGAAGGTGATCATCCCAACTACCCTTGAAGTAGACCACACAAGCTCTCAACATGTCCTCTAAGGTCTGAATGGTACGCTCTTCCTGCCTATCCATCTGTGGATGAAATGTTGTGCTAAGGTTAACATGAGTACCGAGACCCTTCTGAAATGACTTTCAGAAATGAGAGGTAAACTGAGGACCTCTATAAGAGATGATAGAAAAAGGAACCACATGCAACCTCACAATCTTATTAATGTAAATCTTGGCATAATGCTCTGCCGAATCATTAGTCTTGACCGCCAAAAAGCAAGAAGACTTAGTAACTCTATCAACAATCACCCAAATGGAGTCATGATGTCTACGAGTACGAGGCAAACCTGTGATGAAGTCCATGTTGATCACTTACCACTTCCAAGTAGGATTGTCAATCTCTTGAGTCATACCTCCTGGTTTTTTATGTTCTACCTTGACTTGCTGGGAATTAGGGAACTTAGCCACAAAATCTGCTATATCTCTTTCCATAGCATTCCACCAATAGACTTCTCGCAGATCGTGGTACATCTTAGTAGCACTTGGATGAATAGAATATCTGGAGTTATGGGCCTCTACAAGAATATGTTGTCTCAACTCGCCCACATTAGGAATACATAATCGACCCTAGTAGCGAAGCATACCATCTCCCCCTTGGGAGAAAACCTCAACTCTCTGTTGGTGGAATTCACCCTTGATTTCAAGTAATATCGGATCAATGTCTTGCTTTTCCTTAATTTCCACTACCAAAGAAGATTCTGCCCCATTTTGAACTAATACACCACTATCTGTTATGCTCATAAGACGAACTCCTAGGTGAGTAACTCTATGAACATCCTTTGCTATCTCTCTACTTTCTTCCTTAACATGTGCTAAACTACCCATGGATAATCTGCTAAGAGCATCTGCTACTACATTCGCCTTACCCGGATGGTAATGCACGCTCATACCATAACCTTTGAGGAACTCAAGCCACCTTCTCTGGCAGAGATTGAACTTATTCTGGGTGAATACATACTGGAGGCTCTTAAGGTTTGTCAACACATCTACATGAACACTATACAAGTAGTGTCTCCAAATCATGAGTGCAAACCCCACTGCTGCAAGCTCGAGGTCATGAGTCGGATAATTCTTCTCATCTACCTTAAGTTGTCTAGAAGCATAAGATATCACCTTACCTCGATGCATCAACACCCAACTTAGGCCGACCCTGGATGCAACAAAATAGATCACATAACCATCGGAACCATTTGGTAGCGTCAAGACAGGAGATGTAGTCAAGCCAGGTTTCAATTCTGTGAAACTTTTCTCACAATCATTTAACCATCAAAACTTGACCATCTTCTGAGTCAACCAAGTCAATGGTAAGGCTATGGATGAAAATCCTTCCATGAACCTCATGTAATAACCCGCTAGACCTAAGAAACTTCTGATATCTGTAGTAAAGGTAGGTCTGGAACATTGTTTCACTGCTTTTATCTTCTGGGAATCTACTCGAATTCCTTCACTAGACACAATATGCCCAAGGAAGGCAACTAATTGCAACCAAAACTCGCACTTGTTAAATTTTGCAAATAACTGGCGATCTTTGAGAGTTCGCAAAACAACTCTCAAATGACTCATATGTTCTTACTCATTCCTAGAGTAAATGAGGATATCATCAATAAAGATGATAACGAACAAGTCCAAGTACTACTTGAACACTCTGTTCATCAAATCCATGAAAGGTGCAGGAGCATTGGTTAGCCCAAATGACATGACTACGAATTCATAATGACCATATCGAGTTCTGAAGGCTGTCTTTGAAATGTCACTATCTCTGACTTCAAGCTGATGATAACCTGATCTGAGTTCTATCTTTGAGAAATGACTAGCAACCTGAAGTTGGTCAAACAAGTCATCAATCTGGGGATGGGATACTTATTCTTGATTGTGAGCATGTTCAACGGTCTATAATCAATGTACATTCTGAGATAACCATCTTTCCTCTTCACGAACAACACTGGTGCACCTCATGGCGAAATATTAGGTTTGATGAAGCCCTTATCTAAAAGGTCTTTCAACTACTCTTTCAAGGCAGAGAGGAAGAAGACAACCCTGGTGGACTCTTCCCCGGTTGTGGGTACAGACACCTTACCTGCAGAGGCACCTTTGCTTACTACGGCCACTGGGCCTTCAATACTTCTAGTGTTGTCCTTTCTGATACTCCCAGTTCCTCTACTGCTTCATTGCCTCCAATATCTGGTACTGTTGTTGCCACTACCTCCCGGCCCCTGCTCACTCAGGCTGCATTACTATGGATGGGGCAGCTAGCCCAACTTGCTGATCGTCATGCCGTCAGACTTGAGGCCTCCATTCCAGGCATGACTCATACAACCCTTGTTGATGTTGTGACACGCTTTAGTACTACGATTGATGCCCTTGCAGCTAGGATAGGGGTGTTCGAGCGTGGCCAAGGGGACACCGAGGAGGTGACGGCTCTAAAGGCCGATATTGTTGCACTGAGGAGATATATGGAACATCTGAAGTCCACTGACATGTCTATGATTTTTGGGATGGTGAAGATCCCAGATGTGCTAGTTGAGCTAAATATGCCTCCGGCTACTACTGGATATGATATTCGAGTTGAGGAGGTAGTTGATCATGAGTCCGAGGTGGAGACGGATCATGAGATGCTTGGGGTTGCTGAGGAGGTTTCTTATGAGGGCCTTATAGAGACTGAGGAGGCCATGACAGATGTAGTCGTGCAGACATCTTTGGTAGATACACCTTTGGTTGATCTTAGTGGTGCTGGTGGTACTGTTGATATGACTCTGGGTAATGATGCCTAGGTTCAAAGTGTTACATCGGGCACTGATTCCCCGATAAACGGAGCAACTGTTTAGATAGGATTCCTTTTTACCTCTCTTTCTCTCTTATTTTTATTGACTTTTGGATATTTTTCTTGCATTTGAGGACAAATATTTTTTTTTCTGATAGGGTAAGGCCCACCTTTTGTAATTATTGTTCTCTTCATATATTTATTGTGTTTTGGCATTGTATTTACTAGATGCTTGAGCTTGTGGCTCCTTAATTTAACTGTAAATGATTTTTTAACGCATTTTGAAAAAAATTGTGCCACCTCTTGTATGTGTTTGAATGTGGTTGTTCTCTTGCAAATTTGAGTATCGGCCTTGATCAATACCGATGACTTGAATAGTGCTCATAATAGAACAAAAAAGTATATGCGGGTACGATGAGGCAAAATGAAATTGCATAGGAAATATGTGAATTTTTTGCATCTCGTTGTGACTAGCCAGTTATCAAATTGAGTCTCTTGTTATGAACATTGCACACTAGCGAAAGTGTCGAGTCTTGTTTGACATTGGTGTCAATACCTTATGTGATGAGCTTACCGTGAACTATGTGTGATGACACCTAGAATTTTCCCTGTTGGTCCGGTTGACTAAGTGATGCAAGCTCTTGAAATGATCTTAGGCAATAATTTTAAAGAGTGAAACAATTTGACATTATACCTCTTTTGTGGCCTACCTTGTGAGTGTGTGAACTTCACTTAAACAGCTTTTGATCCTTAGCCTTTCCTTGGAAGAAACTTGATGAAATTGCGACCTTTCTTTATCACTTCACCCTTAATCCTCGTGAGATGTGGTTTGTTTGAATAGCCAACTTAGGCCAAAAGCCTAAGTTGGGGTGTGGTGAAAAGAGAAGGTAAATCAGGAAGTGCAAAGAAGTCCTCTTTACCCATGGTTTTGAAAAAGATAGAACCCCTTCATATTAAAAAAAAAAAGAGTAAAAGGAAAGAAGAATGAAAAAAAAAGTTGTGAAAGTGCAAAGAAAATGGGGTGCCCGGTATTCCATGGAAAGTGAATAATTGAGTGACCTATGAGCATAAATGAGAATGATTAGGAAAAGGAAAGGAAGTGTTGTTCATACCACATTTCATGAGGATAGAAGCTACTGAGCCTAAATGACCATACATTTACACTCAGCCCCGCTACAAGCCTTGAAAAGACCTTTTTGATCTTGAGTGAGTTGAAACAAGTGTTGAGTGTAAAATAAGGGAAAACCTATGGGTGAACTCATGCATTGTGTTCATCTTTGTGAGTGTGAGTGTTGATTGTGATTACGAAGCTTTAAATTGTTGAACCATTGTGTGTGAATATGGAATCATTCTTTGTGTAAGGGCATTTGAGCATCTTTGTTGAGCTTGAACTTGCATTTGAAGCAAGTAGTGTGTGCTTGAGAATCTTTGGTAACAGTGAGTCACAACTTGAATCCTTGAGTGCAAAATTGATCCTTGGATGAGTAAGTTGAGTCTCTTTGTGTGCATTCATGATTGAGTCATGTGTAGCACTATTTGAGACATCCTTTTTGAACTACTGAACTTGAGTTTTACTTGAGGACAAGCAAAATTTTAAGTTGGGGGTGTTGATGAGTCCACGATTTGGACTCATTTAGGGCTTTATTTGGATAGATTTAGTGTACTCAAATACTTATTTTGTGCCAAAGACTGATGTAAAACCCTTGATTTTTAAGTATAAGGATTTAGGAACAAAGCATGGACACTAATGGGAAAAAGGGAACAAGGCAGCTGAAAGAACAAAGAAAAGAAGGTCTAGTGATCGCCTAATCATTGGGCGAGTCACCGAATGGCTATTATCTCACCTAAAATTCCAACGTGCCAAGCCCTGAAGGAAAAAATCAAGTTGACAAGAGAAAGGAGCAGTCGGTGTGTCACCGAGTGGTTCTGTAATGCAGTGCTGGATCTCCTCCCAAACTTACAGAACTTGAGGATGTTGAAGGCCAAAGCAAAAAGGGCGATAAAAAGGACCAAAGGGGGGATCACCAAACTGATCGGCGATCCCGACTTACTGCACCGAATGGTCCTTCGCAGCATATATTTGGCAACTATAAATACATTTTCAAACATTATGTTTAAAAAAAGATATTCTAAACATTCATTAGAGTAATTTTTGAGTTTGAACTCTAAGTATTGAGACTTAATTTCCTTAGCTCTGAAGAGTTGAAGTTTTCCATTTTTGAGAAATTGGAAGTGTGTCTTTGAGATTCTTCAATTTGGACCTTTGTAAAGACGAAATTAATCTTACCCAATTAATGGAAACACAATTTGGTAACGATTTTTATCTTTTAATGATGTCTAACTAAAACCCCAATTATTGGGGTGTGATTATGTGATTATGGGTTGATTCAGCTGACGGGTATTGCTAATTGTTATTTTAAATGTTGTTTAGAAGTTATTTCAATCATTAATTGTGGTTAAAATTAAGGGATTGTAGTTGGAAATGTAGTCCTACCTTCGTGTGTTTGGCTTTTTCGAGAGAGAGAGGTTTTAAAACCAAGATTATTGAATTGATGGTCTGTGGGTATTGGGTTGTCATGGGTTCAGCTCGACAAAGTGAATCCTAAACCTTTTTCCACACATTCAGCTCGAGAGAGTGAATGGACTAAGGAGTAGGATGTTCTTATTTGCTAGCTTGTTTATGTTCGATAGAAACCGACTTGATTTGGGGTAAATTTTTCGAGAGAAAGTTTACCTCCTCTATAGTCTAGCCTATTCACTAATTTACAGCTATTTACTAACAGTTGCAATTACCCATTTGTCTACATTAGTCCATAATCGAATCACATCCCAAGAACCCGTCTGATTATTGTTATTTCATAATATTTGCTGCTAGAGTAGTTGATAATTACATTCTAAACCCCCCTATTATTTAACATTCGTGTCACCCCTGATTTGAATTATGTTTTTATTCGATAAAGTCTATTCCTATGATTGACTTGAGCATATTTGTACTTTCTTATTTATTCTCAAACTCGTACCACTCCCTGTGGGATCCGACCCAAACTCATTTAGTTGGGTTATATTACTGACTAACGATCGTTGACACTTAGAATTGGATGAAGTGTCCTGATACGTGAAATAAAACCCTAAGCTCCAACTTCCTTCTTCTTCTTCCTTGAGTTTTAGTGAGAGAATTTCTTGGAGGGAATTGGGTTCTTTGGGTGAGTTGAAAATAATGATTTGGAATCACTTAATTAATTGTCTATTAGCTTTATATAGGTGTTTAAAAATAGGCTAAAACTACCTCACTTAATACTTATTAAAAATGGAAAACCCCAAAACACCCCTAGACTTAACCGCTAAAAGGCAGTTTCCAGGCCTCATCCACGACCCTCACTGACGGACCGTGATTTTACCCACGACCAATGCTAGTAAGGTGTGGGTTGAGTTACTAGAACTCCTCATCTTAGCCCCTTGACCCACGAGACCAGACCATGGTGAATTGACCCACCCATGTGGTGTGGGTCCTGCCGTAGCTCAAGGTCTTGGGGAGATTTTTGGGAAAAAAGCTAGGGTCCTTCACAATGATCCTTGGTTGGGCCTTGGGGGGTCGTACTTTGACGTTTAACCCCTAAACCCTTCATCCTAAGTATGGGAGGTCATATCTACGACTCTAAGCCTCACGTCAAGCTCTAGAACCCTCACATAAGGCTCTAGTTTAGTCTACTGGTTTTTGGGTGTTACAATGCAATGGATCTATTACACTTCCCCTTGGATATCCATAGATTATGTGCCTCGTAAAAGCCTTACTAGAAAAAACCCTATGGGAAAAATTTCTAGTGAAGGAAAAAGAGTACACATATCTTTTGATACACATTATTTGTTGCCTCATTAAAAACCTTGCCATGAAAACATCACTTAATTTCTTATGATGATGTCATCCAATCTTGTATACCAACTTCTCAAATATTGACAATGTCTTTGTGATCAAATCATATTCACGAAGATATTGCATGATTAAACTCATTTCTGATATATCATTTTCTAGTTTCATGGATATGATGAGGCTTTGAGCTTAGCCGAATACATTTTAAAAAAATCACACTATTCGTGACCTCGTTACTGCAAGTTTCTCATTCAACTTGTTCATAGCAACAAACATCCTGTGCACACTTTCATTTGCAATTGATTATCTTCGTACATTGTGGTTGGTATATTCTTTTTCAAAGAAAAACCACACATTTCCTGAATATGGTGTGTCGTTGATCTCAACCAGACGCACTCTCGACTTACTTCATGAAGAGCTTTTATTTCTTAATGGTTTGAAGTAGTGGTTACCAACGTTTGCTTCATTGATCGCCAAGATATTATTGTGACTCCACATATAATCAACTAGCATGTTTGAGACGAAGTATGCGAACCAGATGAATATTTTGCATCTGCGTAACAAATCAATTCTGACTTGGATTCCTCAGAATAGAATAAATTCATGTCTATGGTCCTTCGAAGATATTCAAGTATGTGGTTAACACCATTTCAATGTCCTTTTGTTGGGAAGGAACTGAATCTTGCCAGTAAATTTACTGTAAAACAGATATCTGGTCGAGTATTGTTAGCAAGATGCATTAGTGCCCTAATTGCATTAAGATATGGAGTGTCATCACCAAGAAGCTCTTCATCCTTCTTTGAGATCAAAGTGAATCTTTATTTATGTCAAGCGATCTCATAATCATTAGGGTACTCAATAAATTTGATTTATCCATATAAAATAGCACCAAAACGTTTTCGTGTATGTTGATTGATGGACAAATATTTCATTCGTGAAATTCTCAATCTGTAGGTCAAGACAAAATTTTGTCTTTCAGGATGTTTTCATTTTAGATTCCCTTCTCAAACACTCAATAGCTTTTGAAATCTCCTTAGTGTTAATAATGTTCAAGTCATCAACATACACAACTATTATAATAAATTCAGATCCTGACCATTTCATAAAAATGCAAGGATAATTATAGTCATTCTTTTTGTACCATTTTCTTCCTTGATTATTTCAATCCATATAAGGATTCTTGAAGGTTTATTGTAAAAGTTTCTTCCAAACTTTTATATGTTTCAGACACCTTGATTGCTTCAAGGATTTTCATATAACCTTCAGTATTGTCTAGCTAGACATGATAATTATTCATTATAGGCATTCAAGTTATCATATATTTCCAGATTAAAATAAATCTCATTGCATCCATCATAGTAGAAAATATATCCAATAATGTCAGGATTCTTGCAACAAACCTTCTTGCCCCAAGGCACAAGCCGTACTTGATATCTTACGGTTATACCATCGGATAATAATTTATTTGTACCCCACTGACATTATACCTTGATTTATGGACTATCAATCCAAAATATCACTTTTCTAAGTGAACATGAATTATGCATTTTACTTGGCCAATCATTTATCTGTCCACACTATTTGATAGATTTGAATACAAAATCCTCTCACAGTTTATATCATTGAGCACTACTTCATATCAAAGATACCATCAACGGTTATTTGAATATGGATTCCAATATGACATAAATTATGAAGATCTCTTCATTTTTCAGGTACCTGAACCTTTTCCAAGGTTTGATGAAGTGTTATGTTGTGGTGCTCTCTTGTAGCACTTGCCTCATTATCATGACCATATTGATCATTTGCTCTTCTCCTTCTTCAAGAAATTTTACATTTGGAACCGATTGGTCTATTACGCTTCAAATGTATCGTAGACTATTTCCTTCAAGGACTTCTTATTGGAGCATTTGCAGCTGAATTATGTCATAGGGTCAGTAAATTAATCTATCAACTGATTTGCAACATTATGTAAATGAATTATTACTTGAACTTCAAGTTCACATTTTCTTTTAACGGGGATATGGATAATTCATAATTAACCTCACACATAATTTCAGTTGTCAATCATCTCTCCCGCTAATGTTAGAAAATCTAACATTCATCCCAACCTTATTTGGGAATTCATCTTTGTGCGTGGTGGA
>JAJOOB010016874.1:0-34563 GCA_029582485.1 Solanum tarapatanum
ATTATAATGTTCTTTTATGTAATTTGTTAACTTTTCAAGTTAAGAAATTTCTACGTAAATTCTCACAAATTAATTTTCAGCTAAATTTGTTGCAAAAATTGCCTAAATATTTTCCCACGTAGTAAAATTCTTAGGCAAATCCCCAAATATAAATCCCTAGAAAATTTCGCAACAAATTAATCCCCAAATAATTTTCCAAGTAATAAAATCCCCAAGTCAATCCCCAAATATAAATCCCCAGCAAATTTCATAGCAATTAATCCCCAAATAAATTCCCAGGTAATAAAATTCCTAGATAAATCCCCAACAAATTTCACAGCAACTAATCCCCAAATAATTTCCCAAGTAATAAAATCCCCAGTTAAATTTTCACCACAATATCTCCAGTAAAATCTATTGAGGAGTAACAAAATCTATGAGGAACTCATAACCAAACAACAACAAACCCATTGTAGTACCATAAGCGGGGTCTGTAGAGGGTAGAGTCTACGCGCAAATCTTACCCCTACCTTGAGGAGGTAGAGAGGCCATCTCTGAAAAAACCTTGGCTCGAGAAGAACTCCTAACCAATTAAACTAATACATCTCAGATGAAGAAAACAGAAAGAATAGAAACCTCTCGGCCCTAGCCTGTCTCTTATGCGGGTCACTTTTGGATCCATCTACGTAATAATGCCTAAAACTATAAATAGGCCTTTTAGGGTTTCATTTTAGGGTAGACTACCTTACGCACGATAAGAGTAACAAAGAAATTGAAGTTTTCCTAAAACACTTTGCAGCCCCCTTCTCATTAGATGTGGTCCACTTCACACCCATGAAAAAGACTCTACTTAGTGCAGGTTTTCAGACATCCTAAGACTCTTAAACCTAATGCTCTGATACCAAGTTTATCACATCCGAGGCTACCCCCCGGACGCGGACACGGGACCTAGGATCACAAAGTGACCCAAAGCTAACCCTGCTGGCATATCATAAGCATGCTAAAAATAACTGTATCAATAAATACTGTGTGGAAGCTAAATCATATAAATAATATGAAATAATGGGGAATACCATATACTAAATCTGAATATATGAAAACTAAGAGTTTGAATACAAATGAAAAGTCAAACTCTAACACTATAGTTGAATCTAACTATGTCTGAAGTAAGCCTCTAAACTAACTAGAAGTGCTGGGACATTCCCCAACTAAATCTAGCAAAAGTGAAACTAAGACTAAAATGGAAAGATAGCATGTCAGATGTCCTCGAAGAATGAGGACCCACCACTGTTGATGCTGAACTGAAGATCGAGAATCAACAAATGCGTGATCTGACTGCTGAGGACCTGAACCTACATCACGAGAAGAGGTAGTACAGAGTATGCGTCAGTACTTGAAAGGTACTGAGCATGCATGATTGAATTAAAGCTGAACAATAACATAACTGAACAAGCAATAAAGTAATGATATAATCTAAACATGATAAGAATACCAAAAATACTAAACATGACTAAACTGAATGCAATGACCAAGTTTATAACATGTTGAGACTTAATACTGGACTGTACTGATAACATGGTCAATGCAACAAGATATGACTTAACTGTGGGAGCTACTAATAACCGACATAAAACCACATGAGCTAAATGTGGAGTCGGATATATACGCCCCATCAAGATGACCCAATATACCCTGCCAGAGGTATAGAGTCATGTTGGCGTGATCACTAAAATGATGCCCAAGGAGGGGACTTACAACCTACGGGGCACGTAGTTCTGGGACTTGAGGGTGACTGACCCCAGTCTACTCGGTATTAAGCTTCTCCTAGTTGATTAAGTAATTAACAAGTTATGACTGAACTTCTATAATACTGGATAGCTCAAAATACTGACATGCTAACTAAAAATGCAACATTTATATACTGATAATGAAACATTTAATTCTGAAGCATGTATAACTGAAATATCTGACCTAGTATGTGTAATAATTCATGAACTATAATAACTACATAACTAGGGTTTTGAATAGAAAAAATGATCAAAATGGTCCTTGATATATTGGGGTTGCTTTATTTTGGTCCTTAATATATTCTAGGTGATTGAAATAGTCCTTCATGTATGACAAAATGTGTTCAATTTAGTGTTTTACTCTAAACTTAACAATTTACCCCCAAAAACTGTTAAATATAATGGTGGGCCCCACATAACATACAAAATCCACCATTTTTACCATCTTTATTAGCTCAAAGAAAGAGTTTCATGAATTCGAAAACACTATTTTCCCTAACATCTAACCACACAATTACAAAATAATTATTGTAAAAAGGTTGAATAATTATAGTACTTGGGAGATATGATGAATGAAATTGGTTCGTGTTTTTTATAACACCTTTCTTTTTTACTATACTGATCTCCCATTATTATTATTTTATATTTTTATGTTTTATTGCCAGATTTGTGGAAAATAGCTCAATGATTGTATGCATTTTGGCAATATATGCTATACCGATCTAAATCATGGATAGATGATTTTTTTCAAGTATGAGAGCTATCTGTATTTTCTACTAAGGCTTTATGATCAATTTGAAACTGTTCTATTGTGAAATTTTTAAAAATTATTTGTGTCTTTTGTTGTGATGAATTCATGAAAATTTCATATGTCATGAGAAATTTAGAGAAAATTGTAGAATTCATGAAACTCTTTCTTTGAGCTAATAAAGATGGTAAAAATGGTGGATTTTGTAAGTTATGTGGGCCCCACCATTATATTTAACAGTTTTTTGGGGTAAATTGTTAAGTTTAGGGTAAAACACTAAATTGAACACATTTTGTCATACATGAATGACTATTTCAATCACCTAGAAAATATTAAGAACCAAAGTAAAGCAACCCCAATACATCAAGGACCATTTTGACCTTTTTCTCATTCTGAATATATGAAGGTATCTACGAAAAACCATACTAAAACCATGACAATCTGATTAGGAACATTAAACTAACTAATTCATAATGATCTGCTGAAATTCTAGAAACCCTAAGTCTAGAAAATATTAAGGGAATCAAGAATCTGACTAAATTCTAGGGCCCTAAATGGCGAAAGGAACCCATAAGTGAAATCCCACATACGTGGTGACGAAATTCACGGAGAAATCTTTCGATTTCGAGATTGGAACCGAAGGAAACTTGTTGCATTTTTGGGAAGGGTTTGGTCGACTCTTTCTCATCTTTCCATTCTAAGTCTTAAGTTTTTGGTGAATGATCTACCTTGGGTAAGTTCTAGTTATGTTTCTAGGCTAAAACTGACCAAACCTACATAGTGTAGAGGGTTAAACAACGTAGTTTAGGGGTCCAACGCATAAGGAAAAGACCAAAAGACCCTTGACTTAACTGCTATTGGGGTCACGACGGACTGTCGATCGACTGACGGTCCGTACTGGTCAACCATTGATCGTCTTCAGAGAGCTAAGTTTTGGGTCCGACCTACAACCCTGGACCATGGAACATGGTTTGACCTACGATCCGTAGGTCCTGGCGTCGGGCAGGACTTAGAAAGATTTCCACGGGGTTTCTGGGGGCGGGCTGTAATTGCGAACCACGAACCAGCAGAATGGACCGTGGGTCGCACCTGCAACTTCTGGAAAATCTGCATCTAGGTCTGTTTCGAATACGGGGTGTTACAATAGGTATGATCGTAATGGGACGAGACTGATGGATTATGGGTAGCTAAAAGTCAAAGAAATGTAGTCAACTGAATAAAAATATTTGATATGGGCTCTTTAAAGGAAGCATTCAGTGTTATTTCACCTCGGTTCCATATATTCTTATGTGACCACCTATTTTGTTATGTACATGGTTTGGATATGATTCACTAGCTATGCTCACATGTGTTTTCACTTTTGTGGGTGGATCCCTAGTGGCGGATAGAGTGCTCCGATCCTGCAATGTCCTCTTGGTCAAGTAGGATGCTTGTGATGACTTGGTTATCTCAAATGACATATTTGGTGTCGTCTTGAAGTTGTTGAAGTATTGTAGTGTTCTACATGTACCACATTACTTAAGAGAATTTATAGAAGAGCTACCATAGGTATTTACAGTTATTCGACAATCTTAATATTAATCAAGTCCTCGTGGTCATATTTCGATTATGTGTGGTTGAACGTGGGGACTATTGGGTCTACTTGTACTGTTCTTAAGAGTATTCTACAATCACAAATACTAATCTAGCATTTCGAAAGTGTTGTTAGAGGTTTTGTATGCTTGGGTGTAACTCTCGATGGTGATTACTTGATCATTTCCTCCTTTAGGTTAGATAAGTTTGATTCTCCCTTGATGAGTACCTAATGTCTAAAGATCAAATTTTTATAACTTAAGTTCGTGAAAAGTTTATGTGATGAGAAGAAAATCTTAATAAGATTTATGATGGGTTGCATATTATGAGTGTGTGGTGGTTGGTTCAAGTTCACTCCTGGTTGTAGCAAATATTGATTCTGGATTTTATCATGGTTATGTTAGAAAATATTTGTCCTGATGGTTGTGTCAAGGTCTAGTGGAAGAATCGGTTAGTTGAAGAGTCCACTCGTGAATAGTTTTGTTATTAGTTGAGTTTACATAAAACAATAGTTATCATGAGAATATTGAGAGGGCCCCATTTGAAGCATTGTATAGGAGGAGGTGTAGATCTCCAATTCGTTGGTTTGATACTTTTGAGATGATACCTTGGGTACTAATATTTTGAAGGAATCGTTGAGACAACTAACCTTTCTTATCCTCACCCTTTTTTGACCATTAGGGACGAACAGTGGGTAAATTTGTATCTAATGTAACGACCCGTTAGGTTATTTTGAGTACAAGAACAATTTCGACTCTTTTCATAAATTTTAAAGGGTGATTTTGAACTATTTATTTAATTACGCTGATTTAGTGGAAGCGTATTTATTAAATAATTATTTTTTTAATTGATTGTAAATGGATCAAGTTGTAAATATATTTAATTTTCTATGTCACTTGGCCCATAAGTAGAAATAAAATTAATAAAATTCAGTAATTTTGGTTCATAATTAATATAGGGAAAATAAGTTAGGATGTGTCCATCACTCAAGATCCTACATTACATTTAGGCTCAATCTCACACTGCTAAGGACTAATTTTACGAATCTATAAGTACTCGCAATCTTGTATTTTATTCTCCTATTTCCCTTTCCTTCCTTTTATTTTGTAAAACAAAAAGAGAGCATTCTTTTTGTGAACTTGTCCACTTCACACTAACACTATCTTTTTGTGAACTTGTCCATATACAAAAGCTATTCATTTTTAAAAAGTAAATTTGTTTTTATTAATATGTACATAATAAATAACTTGAAAAAGATGTAGCTTTTTATAACTTCATGTCTCAAAATATGTGTCCCCTTAATAAATAAAGCGTTAGAATATTATTAAGACACCAATTTAAGTAAGAAATATCATGTGAAAACGATATCACATTTAAAAGACTTCTGAATGTGAAAGCGATCCTTCCAAAAGAAGTAGTAAGAAAATTTTCCAATTATGGCAAACCCTTTTCTTCCTCCTATAATATAGTTTGCTCTCTATGGATGTAAGTAATATCTTTGATAGGGATAGGCGTTGTGATTTTGTCCTCTACTTTATTCAAAGTCGTGACTTAGTTTAATGGTGGTTTGGGTGGTGGTTCACTAGCATAGAGCGTAGGCCAGCCATTACTGGTGTTGGCCATGACGCCTACCGATGAAGTTAATCTGATGAAAATATAGGGTTTTGGTACAAATTCCTTTGGTATCTCATCACTTATGGAATACCAGTTTATGGTAACACATAGGTTGGACAAAGACGAGCAGAAGAAAGCTAAATTAGGACAATGTTCATATAAGTTGTAAAATCATCAAGAAACTGAAAAGTACTAAGGAGTCGTTTGATATGGCATATTAGGAGGTATAGTCCATGTATTTGTATGGTATAATTTAGTACTATGTTTAGTAGGAATTTAGTGCCTATGGATAACTAATTAATGGACAAGTTATTGATGAGTCCGAGATTTCGACTCATTTAGGGCTTTATTTTGATAGTATAAGTGTCATCAAATGCCTAATTTATGTTCTAAACTGATGTTAAAGTGTTGATATACATCTATGAAGTATAAGGGCAAAGACAAGGACACTACCAGGAAAAAGGAACTAACAAGCTGAAGAAGTGAAGAAAGTGATCCTGGTGATCGCCAAGACCACTCAGCGAACCGCCGAGTTGCTCTTTAGCATGCCCAAAGTTCCAGCATACCATCCCTGGGGAAAAAACTAATTTGGCGACATGAATGGGTAGTCGGCTGATCGTCGAAAGACTCCACGACAACAACTATGATCGCCAAAGTTTACATAACTCTGAGGACTGATGTCCAATGCAAATTGGCGATGTAAGGGAGCGAAGGGCGGATCGTCTACCTGGTTGGCGAGGTGCGACTTACCTCTCCCAATGACCTTTTAGGCAAAAAATTGGGCAACTATAAATTAAATTTAAAAAGAAGAGAAAGGAGGTTCCCACAGTTCTGATTCCACAATTCTTAGAATTTTTAGCTTTCTTTGAGTGTTTGAGTTCCCAATGGAGACTTTGAAGCTTTTGAGACAAAATTTGGAATAATTTCAATTGGGTCTTTGAACTAATTCAATTTTGAGCATTGTAGAGACTTGGAAACATTTACCCAACTCATGGTTAACATAGTTGGTAATTGTTTTTCTCTTTCTATGATATGTAGCTAAAACCCCAATTCTTGGGTTCTGATCATGTGATTATTGGCTTAATTAGCTTATCGATATTGTTGTTTAATGATTTAAATGTTGTTTTAATGTGGGTTTGATTGATAGCTGAGTAGTAATTTATGAATTGTAGTTGCAAATACAATATTAGCTCAGTGTTTTGTGTTTACTCGAGAGAGAGGTTCTAAAACCAAGGTTATTAATAGATGATTGTAGCGTGCGGGTTTTTATGGGTTCAACTCGAGAGAATGAATCTTTACTCGCTCCTACCTATCAAGCTCGAGAGAGTGGATAAGGCTAGGGTTCATCTTTCAAGATTCTCCTTCAAGTTGCTTCAAGAAGATAGTTCTTTTAGATATGTAAGCTTCCATAGTGTTCGGTTTCTTCACCCACACGCTAGTCATGTTAATTTCAGCGTTAAATTCATTCTAGAAAGTTGAAGGTTTGATGTTCTTGAAATTGGCTTTCGTTCTTGAGTTAAGATGAGATTGATGAGTTCTTGAGAAAATCATGTCGATTTTAGAATAGTGTTTGATTAGATTCTTGTGTATATATATTGGGTATCTGAATCTAAAGAGAAATTGAGAAAAAGAGTCGAATTTAGGCAAATTGGGTTAGAAAATGAAGAAGGAAAAAGTCGGGCGAAATTGGCAATCCAGTCCGCGTCGTGGACCTGCCTCCACTTTTTAGAGAATTTTCTCTGCGTCGCGGATATGTCACGGACCCCTCTGCCTCAAAAATTATTTCACGACCAAATATTAAAATGCATCTTCGCGTCGCGGACTTGCTTCCAGACAATGATTTCTTGATCGTTTCTCATGTTTAACTATCTAAAAACACTCCTAAATTACAAGATCTTTCCTATCACAAATCACAATTAATTCATAAATCAAATTAAAGGTAGAGTTGAGAGTCAAGTCTTGAGAGTTCTTTCTAACATTTTTGAGAAAGTCCTTTTGAGTCTTTTGAGGAGTCTTCTGCAATTTCTAGTAACTTGTTTCAAGACTTGAGTAAGTGAGTATGAGAGTGAGAAGAATATAATTCAATTCAAATTCAAGAGAGAGTTAAGAGTAGAGTTCAAGAAAGCCTTTGAGTTCAATAGTGAATCCTTTGAGATCAACTATTGATTTGAGCTATGTTTTGAGGAAGTAAGTATGATGACAATAAGAGTCGTATACACGAGTTCCATATCATTATGTAGACCCTTGAGTCGAGTCGTTCATGCCCATAAATTCTGCATGAACTCCACAAGTTGAGTACCTTTGAGAGAAGCAGTATCTTCAAGTTCTAAGTCTTGAGTATTGAGTTTATAATCCTTTTAATATTATATTCCTAATTATGGGACTATTACATGTTACCCATGAAGTCCTTGAGTTGAGTAGTTCATGCTCATAACTCCGCATGAACCCTATAAGTCCATCAATCTTGAGATGAGAAGTATCTTTAAGTCCTTGAGTTGAGTAGTTCCTGCTTATAATTCCGCATGAACCCTATGAGTTGAGCATTCTTGAAATGAGTAGTATCATTGAAGTTCTTCAGTTCAGAGTATTGAGTTCTATCTATGGTTATTGAAAACCTTGAATTGAGTCGTTCACGTGCATAATTCGGCATGAACCCTATTTTAAGAAGTCTTATACAAATGCTTTAAACTTGTTTTAAGACTTGAGTTTTGAGTTGAGTAAAGCGTAAAGAGTGAAGTTCTTATCTTAAAAAGATCATATGGGACTATGTATTCCTAAAGACTAAATGTTTTCACATTTAAACAAGAAAGGAAACACTGATTTCCAACAGAGCCTTTGAGATAGTTTTTCAGTAAAGAGTAAATGCTTTCATATTTAAGCAAGAGAGGAAACATTGATTTCCTAGAGAGAGCTTGCGCTAGTTTTTGAGTAATTATGGCAAACCACAGAAAGAGTTATATTTTAAACATATGAGATAGTTATATTTTGGGAGTAGTATTGATCACCGATATGGGGGAGAGTTCAGAAAATTTACAGCCCCCTTAAACCATGTAATCAACGTGGGTAGAAAAGGGTCATACTTTTTAGATGATTCCTTAGTGCTTTTTAGCATAGACTAGTGGATACACTAGTTAGGTTTTATACCCCTGGCAAGGTATAGGAAGGACTTGGCAGTGTGAGAAAAAACGTTGTATTATCACATAGCTTATAAGTGATGATTGTCAGTTAGAGAAACTCCCACAAAGTTATTTTGTATTTTTATATACAAATAGAATTTATTTTGTATCCTTGCATACGAACTGAGTATATTGTATTCTTAAATACATTGAGTTGCTACCTATTATTTTTAAAGCTTTCCATATATTGCATCTTTTATTGTTGCTTTATCTTTAGTTGAGTATCTTTGAATTGAGTATCTAATCTTTGAGTTGAGTATCTAATCAGGAGTTGAATATCTTATTATTGGGTTGAGACTTCTTTTATTGAGTTGAGTTGAACTATAATTCACTGAGTTGAGTACCTTGTTGTTGAGTCGAGTCTTATTCCACTGAGTTGTGTATCTTATCCTTGAGTACTTCTAAGTTGAGTACGTCCGAGTACCTTTGAGTATTCCTGAGATTGAGTTGAGTTGAGTGAGTTTGCGAAGAGGTAAGTAAGTTTCCTTTTTATCAAGTTCAACCATATGTTTATGCTTTAGAATTCCCGTTGCATGCTTGTACATTTCACGTACTGATCCATTTGGCCTGCATCGTTTCATGATGAAGATATAAGTACTCAGGATCATCAACGGGCACTTCGTTGATACAGCATGCAGTTCCAATTAGCTATGGTGAGCCTCCTTGCTTCTTGAGGGATCCACTTGTACTTTCAATTATATAATTTTTTAGGATGTCACGGGTCTTGTCCCGACTTCCATCTTTGTCAGTTAGAGGCTTCATAGATAAACAATAGAGTTTCAGAAGTATGTTAATGTATTTTGTTAAATGTTTTAAAGACTTAAGTTACCTATTTATGGTGAGTTGAATACATTATTATTATTCAGTTTTTAAGCTTTATATGTTTGAGTTAGTCTTCCGCTTGTAGTCAGCCAGGATGAGGGTTCGCTTGGGGACCAGTAATGGTTCTTGAGTGTCGGCCACGTCTAGAGTGTAGGCTCGGGATGTGACATTACATGAGATTTGTTGAAGGATTTTCATCCATATCTTCCCCATTGACCAAGCTGACTTATATGGAGGTCTAATTTCAGTGGCCAGATGAGTTTGAGAAATGCTTTTCAGAACGCTTTTCCTAGAACTGAAGACTAGGTTGTCTACAACTCATGTCTTGATTGTACCACATAGTTCAGATGGTTATGTGCTTTATTGTGATGCATCCAGGGTCGGCCTAGGTTGTGTATTAATGCAGCGAAGTAAGATAATAGCTTATGCTTCTAGACAGCTTAAGGTCCATGTGTCGAACTACCCAACTCATGATCTCGAGCATGAAGCCGTAGTATTTGCCCTAAATATTTTGAGACACTACTTTTATGGTGTTCATGTTGATGTGTTCACAAATCATAAGAGCCTCCAGTATGTGGTCAACCAGAAAGAGTTGAATCTTCGTTAGATGAAATGGCTTGAATTCCTCAAAGACTATGACATCAATGTACTTTACCATCCGAGTATGGAAAATGTAGTTTCAAATTCTCTCAACAGGCTATCTATGGGTAAAAGAGCTAGCCAAAGATGCTTACCAGCTTGCTCGCTTATGAGTTTTCCTTATAAACACATCAGGTGGGGTGATAGTTCAGAATGGATTAGAATCTTCATTGGTAGCGGAGGTTAAGGAAAAACAAGATAGTGATCCTATATTACTTGAGCTGAAAGGTGCAGTTCATCAACATAAAGTTGAGGTTTTCTCCCAAGGGGGAGATGGTGTGCTTCGTTACTAGGGTCGCTTATGTGTTCCTAATGTGGGTGAGTTGAGGAAGTAGATCCTTACAAAAGCTCATAACTCCAGGTATTCCATTTATGTAGGTGTCACTAAGATGTACCGTGATCTACGGGATGTCTTTTGGTGGAACGCCATGAAGAGGGACATAACTGTCAACATGTGAAGGTAGAACATCAGAAATAATGAGGTATGAATCAAGAGATTAACATTCCTACATGGAAGTGGGAACTGATAAACATGGACTTCATTACGGGTTTACCTCGTACTCGCAGACAACATGACTTTATTTGGGTGATAGTTGACAGAGTTACTAAGTCCGCACACTTCATGGTTTCAGGACTACAAATTCAGCGGAGCACTACACAAAACTCTACATTAATGAGATAGTCAGGTTGCAAGGGATTCCTTTGTCTATCATCTCAGATAGAGGTCCTCTGTTTACATCTAATTTCTAGAAATTGTTCCATAAAGGTCTTGGTACTCAAATAAACTTAGTACAACATTTCATCCACAAAAGGATGGTCAAGCAGAGTGGACCATTCAGACCTTAGAGGACATGTTGAGAGCTTGCGTGATCGATTTCAAGGGTACTTGGGATGATCACCTAACTTTCATAGAGTTCGCCTATAATAATAGCTTTCATTACAACATTCACATGGCCCCGTATGAGTTACTATATGTGCGTAGATGTAGGTCCCAATTGGTCGGTTTGAAGTAGATGAAGCAGCCTTGATTGGGCTAGATTCAGTTCGTAAGGCTATGGAGAAAGTTCAATTCATCAGAGATAGACTAAAGATAGCCCAGAGTCGTCAGAAGTCCTATGCAAATGTGAGGAAAAGGGACTTAGAGTTTGAAATCGATGATTGGGTTTTTCCTGAAGGTGTCACCTATGAAGGGGGTGATGAGATTTGGCAAGAAAAGGAAGCTCAGTCCTAGATATGTAGGTCTGTACATAATCTTGAAAAGGGTTGGTAATGTGTCTTATGAGTTATAGTTGTCAACAGAACTAGCAGTGGTTCATCCAGTCTTTCACATTTCCTTGCTGAAGAAGTGTGTGGGAGTTCTGACATCAATAGTACCATTAGAGAGTGTGGCTGTGAAGGATAGTCTTACTTATGAAGAGGTGTCATTAGAAATTCTTGATCGTCAAGTTCGTAGGTTGAGAAACAAGGAAGTCACTTCAGTGAAGGTTTTGTTGAGGAGTCGGTCCGTAAAGGGAGCTACTTGGGAAGCAGAAGCAGCCATGATGGCCAAGTATCCTCACTTCTTTCCTTCCGATTCTGTTTCAGCTTGAGGTAATAGTTCCTCTCTAGTCTCTACGTTTACTCTTGTGTAATTGAGTCTCAGTATCCTGTTCCCTCAGTTATTCTTGCATTTCAACATATTTACATGTTCTTGGAACTCAGTTCATTTAGATATCAATTTCTAGTACTTAGTGGTAGGGGTTGTAGCTTCTTCCCTCCATACTCAACTCTTTTAGACTTTATTCAAGGACGAATGTTCCCAAGGGGGAGATAATGTAACACCTCGAATCTCAAAATGAAGAAAATTTGAGTTTTCAGAAAACAAGTGCTAGTACCAACGAAACCACCTACATATCGTAGGTAGAATCACAAACCGTAGGTGGGGTTCTTTCGTAAAGGTCCAAATTTGATGGTCTCTGATCCCACCTACGGTCGACCAGTACAGTCCATATTTGGACATACAGACCGTAGGTGAGGGTCATCGGATATTTAGAGGAAAATTATTGTTGGGTAAACTTTAAATGGTCATATATTTTACCATAAAATGAATTAGGTGGCCCATGACCTCAAATTAAAGATAATTGAATCATCTTTTCAACGCCACCGAGTTTGCTAAAATCCAAGCTCGGAGTAAAAAGTTATGCTCATTTTAGTAAAGACCTGTCGGGCAAAACATGAACGACGACCCCAAATGACGGCAAGTTAGTCCTGTAGTAGATGGCAGTTGTTAGTATTAAGGCAGGGTCGTTTTGGTCCTTTTACCTATGTATTAGGCACTTCAACTATGTCTTTTGATGCCTATACTATGTTGCTTTACTTAGTCTAAGCCTAATAACCTAGTCAGACATACCTAGAACCCTCATTCTCCAAACATCATCCAAACTTGGAGAAAAAAGAAGAGGAAAATTTGACCAAACCTCCCAAGAACAAGCATAAGTGTTCTTCAAAGTTCAACCCCGAAATCCAAGGATTTTCTCCATAGATTTTGTCACCAGGTATGCGTGATTTCATTAATAGGTTCTTTTCATCCACTAGGCCCCTAGAATTAAGTTAGTTCCTTGATTCTACATATCTTGTTTAGACCTAGGGTTTGTAAAATCTTGGGAATTTATTGTGATTTCAGCTGCTATAGAATCCATAGTCTAAATAACATGTTTTCTTGAAAATGTTGCATTATTCCTTGTATAAAACTTAGAACCCTAGTTTGTGTAAATTCTCTTAGTTCATGAATTATACTTGCTAGTTCAGTTAAACAGAAAATCATGCTCTAGATTTCGAATGTCCAATTATCAGTATATAAATGTTGCATTCTCATTTAGCATGTCACTATTTTGAGCTATTCAGTATTTAGTGCATTTTAGCTTCATATGTATTCAGTTGGGAGTATACTTAACATCGATTTGGACTAGAGTTCAGTGTACCCTCATAGTCCCAGAACTACGTGCCCACGTAGGAATATAAGTCCCCTCTGTTGGGCATCAAATTTAGTGATCACGCCAATCATGCCTTTATACCCCTAGCAAGGTATATTGGGTTCTCTCGATGGGGCGTATACATCAGACTCCACGTTTAGCTCACGTGGTTTATGTCGGTTAAGAGTTAGCTCCCACAATCAGACTCTTAGTGCATCTGATGAGTTTTTCAGCATTTCTATTAGTATACAGTTCAGCTCAGCATGTTATTTGCATGATTAGTACTTGGTCATTGCATCCATTTTAATTTTTCAGTCATATTTCAGTATTTATATCTCCGCTCAGATTATGTCATTGCTTAGTTATACTTTGTTCAGCTTGGTATATATATCTTGCATGCTCAATACATTCCAAGTATTGACACATATCTTTTCATGATGTAGGTTTAGGTACTCTACATCCAGATCACACTTAGATCGATTCTCGTTCCGCATTCAACAACTTCAGTGGTGAGTCCTCATATTCCGAGGACAATAGACATGCCTTCATTTTAGTCATTATTTTTAGTTTTCAGTTTTGTTAGAGTTAGTTGGGGGTATGTTCCAGCAACTCTACTCAATTAGAGGATTTTCAAACATAGTAATAGATTCAGCTTGAGATGTTGAGTGGTCGTTAGTTATAACTAAACTCATAGTATATTTTATATATTCAGACTATTTGGGTTTTGTCCCCACACAATATATTTTTTATTTAGCTTCTACATAGTTCATGCTTTACTTAGTTATGTTCATTATTCTTATGATAGGCCAGACTCAGGGTAAGCTTGGGGTCACTCGTGATCCTAGGTCTCGTGTTACGTCAAGGGGGTAGCCTTGGTGCGTGACAAAACTCTTTTGAATCAAGAATACTGAACCTTAAAAGGGCTACCTTCATATCTCATTGAGATGAGAATTAAGTTTGTGTAGTTAGTTTAGATATGATATAAAACATATGTTTCGAACAACAAATGAGAAATATTAGGACGATTATCCAAAAAATTGCACTAAAAATTGCAAAACATGTATTTTGAACTATATAAAGAATAAAATACTTAAAAGTATTAACTTTAAAAATATCATACCAAAATTTAATGTCAACAACTTGCCTTTTTGTTTGATTAGGATTGATGAAAGAGATCCTGGTCAAACAAACTTGCTGAACCCAAATTTAGTTTAATAAACTTTGAACAAAATAGTATGAGACGTTAGTAAAGATTTTAAATAATACTCTACGCCCGCCAATGGGAATAAAAATAATAAACAAAAGGCAAGGATTGATCATAAACTGAAAAACATTCACATACCTTCGATGTTACTTTCAAAATTGCACAACGAAGGTAGTGTACCTCTTTGAAAGGAGGACAACGTGAATAACATGTCACTTTGAACGAGTGGAAAGCTTAACTTATCTCTTGAAAGGATGACGACCCAATATGAACTTAACATGCCATTTTGAATGAGGTTACAACCCAACATGTCTCTTAAAAGGCATATGACTCAATTTGAATATAATATGTCACTTAAAGGGAGTTGAGAACTCAACGTGTCTCTTGGAAGGCAAACAACCCAATTTGACTGTGCCATTTTACTTGAAGGGATGTGACAACCCATCATGTCTCTTTGAAAGGCAGACAACCTAATTTGAACTTGATATGTCACTTGAAGGGAGGTGACAACAAAACATGCCCCTTTGAAAGGCAAATGATCCAATATGAATGTATCATGTCACTTGAAAAGAGGTAACAACACAATGTGTCACTTGAAAGACAAATGGCCAATTTTGAACTTGTCGTGTCATTTGAAGGGAGATGACAACCCAATCTTGAACTTCATATGTCACTTGAAGAGATGTGACCACCCAACGTATCTATTGAAAGGCAGACGGAAAATTTGAACTTAGCATGTAATTTGAAGGGAGATGAAAACCCAATATTGAACTTAATATGTCACTTGAAGGGATGTGACAACCCAACATGTCTCTTTGGAAGGCGGACGACCGAACTTGAACAATAAAATCTGCAACACAATGAGTAGTAGCACTTGTAACATAAATTATGCAAACATGACCTCATATGAACAATGAACAAGGTGATGAACCATTGCAACACTTTGAACATAATAACATCCTGAATTTTAGAAACAAATGTACATCATAAAAGGAATAACAGATAAAAGTATCATTTTGAACTACATGACAAGCAAATTTTGAAAAGCATCATCCTATTGAGATAACAAGTTAATTTATAAAAGATGTCATTTTGAAAGTTATGACAACCCAAATTTAAAACGATGTCATTTTGAATGGTATGACGATCCAAAAATACTATTTTAACTATGAAAAGGTCCACAAAGTTAATTTGGACAAGTATCAACAATGAAATGGTCAAAAATGTTGGTTTCGACAAGTATCAACAATCAAACGGTCCACAAAGTAGGTTTGGACAAGTATCAACATGAAACGGTCCACAAAGTTGGTTTGGATAAGTATCAACAATGAGACGGTCCACAAAATTGGTTTGGACAACTACTAAAAGGTTGGCATCAACCCATCTTTATTTTCTGGAAAATGAAACATATTTTAACTTTGTTACAAAAAACAATTAATATTTTTCAAAAGTGTCTCACAATTCTATCCTTCAAATTTGATTGACTTTGAGGTAATTCCTATGGATTCAAGTGGTACCTCAAATGTACTTAAGTAACGAAAGATTTGCTCATCTTGCTACAAACAAATATTTTGAAGTAGACCTAACATCATGTTTCAAGTGTCCTCACAACAAAGAAAGTCTCAATTTTCACACATTTAAAGTGTTTTGATTTGAGGACATTTTGTGAAATACACTCACACTCAGCAACATATTCAACGTGTGCAATTGTGATACCATAGGCTTGGCCATCATGTAAATCTCCATTGATGTGAGAACATTTTAAATGAAATCGTATAAGGCTTGTTATTGGCTTGTAATGTAGGTTTAGGGATGGGTAGGATAGTTATTTGGGATAAAAGTGACTTAATCCCTTCAAGAGCATTGCACTAAAATAAGTTCTTTCAATGTTTGCTACGGTTTTAGTGTTTGATCCTCTTTGTTGTCCCTTCATTTTGTACCTATTGACATCTTTTGAAGCCTTGCTTGTCTGGGATTTTCCCCTTCTCATCATCATTTGAAGTTTCTCCTGATTTTTTGGAGTGTTCTGCTTTTGCTGAAATTTTGCTTTCTTGAACTTGTGGGGAATTTTAAGCTTTTTCTTCTTCTTTTGAAGGCATTTTTGTATTCTTGACTTTCAGGGACTTTGCAACATTTGTCTTTGACAAATTTGAACTTTGACTATTTTTTTTAACTTGCACATTTTCAGTCTGCTCAAGAAAGTTAGGCCAAGCGAGGGATAACTCATATATGCACTTTGAAAGGGTATATGCTAAAATGTGATTGTCCAAAGAAAAGGCTGAAGGCTCAAAGTGGGAACATACTAAGGATTGATCTCATTTGGTGTTCTTTGAGAGGCACAAATGGGAAGCCTGCAATCATTTCTAAAAAAAAAAAATTACCTTGTATTTCTCCTCAACAAATATTCAAGTCAAGTTCTAGATCAACAACGCAATACCATTAAATTTAATTCAACACTCACCACACAATGCACATGAAACAATGATTTTGGTTTTTCTCTAATCTTGAATGCATGCAAAAGAATATTTTCAAACGTTACAAAGGTATGAACAAGAGGTACCAAAAGAACCCACGATTTAACAAGAAGACAATCTTTCTCCATTGTATCGATTATTTTTCATATGCAGACTCTAACTTTGTTGGCACCATTCAAGTCAAAAATGTTTTTTTTAAATATAAACATTTTAAAAAGAATTAAAAATAAAAATTCTTTTTAATAAAGAATATTGAACCCTAAAAAGGCTGCCTACATATCTCATTGAGATGAGAATCAGGTTTGACTAGTTCGTTGAAATATGGTATATAACATATGCTTTGGAAAAACAAATGAATTTTTGAAAGAAAAATAAAATAAAATGAGTCACATTGAAGGGTGGACAATCCAAATTTTAAAAATGTCAAATAATTTTATTTTGATTTTTAAGAAAAATTAACTAAAATGATAAATTAATATGTCACATTGATGGGCGGACCACCCAACCTTGATAAATTGTCAAACAATAATTTTTTTCATGTAATGTAAGAAAAATAAAATCAAAGATATGTATATACAATGCACATGTGTTTTTGACTATAGGCAACTGAATAAGGTGACGAGAAAGAACTGTTACCCCATGTCTAAGATTGATGATATATTCAACTACCTTCAGGGTGCCGCAATGGTTTCGAATATTGATCTGAGGTGCGGTTACCACCAACTGAGGATTAGGGCAATGGACATCCTTAAGTACACATTTAGGACTTTATATGGACACTACATATTTGTGGTAATATCTTTTGGGTTGAATAAAGCACCTACAACCTTCATTTACTAGATGACATTCTGGTATACTCGGGGAGTATCAATGATCATGAGAAACATTTGAGGACTGTGCTGCAGACATTGAGAGATCAATGACTTTATGTCAAGTTCTCAAAATGTGAGGATTTTCATGACTCTATATAATTCTTCGAGAATGTTGTGTCCAAGGAAAGTATCTTTGTAGATCTAGAAAAGGTGGAGGTTACTTGTGATTGGGCTAGGCTCACTTCGGTTACAGAGGTTCGAAGTTTTGTCTAATGATTGGGCTACTACAGATGGTTTTAGAGGTTTTCTTTACTATTGCAACACCTCTGATTGGTTGACTTACCTTGATATTCCCTTTCAGTAGTCCGAGGAGGAAACTCATGAAGTTGGTGAATACTGCCCCTATATTGACTCATCTAGTTGAGGCTGAGGGCTTACCGGTTTATTCTGACATATACAACAATCATTTGGGTAGCGATTCTCTATAATCCGAGCAAGGAGGATATGGTAGTGAATGCCTTGAGCTGGATGGCACTGAGTATGGGTAATCTAGCCTTTGTGTCTACTGTGGAGCGGCCTTCAGCCTTGGACATTCAGTCTTTATCTAATAAGATGATTCATTTGGATATTTCATATTTATGCGTGTATTTGCCATGTGTGGTTTTAGTCCTCCTTGCTTGATCAGATCTATAGCCATCGGTTTGAGGATGAGGCCTTGGTAGAACATCGAATTTGGGTGTTACTGGGTAATGTGGGTCAGGCTACCTTAGATTCATATAGGGTTTTGAGGTTTGCAGACCGTATTTATTTTTCGTGAGTTTGGGGTTTGATCAAGTTTATACTCCGTGGAGCCCATGATTCTAGATACTCTATTGATATAGCCACTATGAAGATGCATCGTGATTTCAGATAGCACTACTAGTCGAGAGGTATGAGGAGAGATATAGTATACTATGTGTATTGTTTCCTAAGTTACCAGTAGGTTAAGGTCAAGCACTTGAGACCTGATTGTGAGTTTCAGAGATTGGCCATTCCGAAATGGAAGTTAATCACATTACTATTGACTTTAAGGCAAGTTTACCTCGGAGTTCTGGAGGTTTTGACAGTACATGGGTCATCGTTAATCGATTGACCAAGTCAGCAAACTTCCTCCATGTTCAACCTTTATTCAACACCGAGAGATTAGCCCATATTTATATTCTAGAGATTGGCCGTCTTCATGGTGTGCCTTTCTCCATTATATCAGATTGAGGTTTTCAGTTCACTTCTAGATTTTGGAGGACCTTTTAGGAAATGTTGGGCACTAGCATTGACCTTACCACAACTTTTCACCAACAGTCTGATGGCCAGTTGGAGCATACTATTCAGCTTCTGGAGGATATCTTTTCGGCTAGTGTTTTGGATTATGGGGGTCATTAGGACAAGTTCTTTCCATGGTGGAGTTTACGTACAACAACAACTACTACTGTAGCATTCAGATGGCCCTATTTGAGGCACTATATGGTAGGTGTTGTCGCTCTCTGGTGGTTGGTTTAAGTCAACATAGCCCAGGCCGCATGGTATAGACTTGATTTAGGCGGCTATGGACCAAGTAAGGGTGATTCAGGATAGGCTTCAGACAGCTCTGAGTAGGTTTAGGAGTTATGTTGATCGTTGGTGGCAGACTTTGAGATTTCTAATTGGTGATAAATTATTCCTCCGAGTGTCGCCTATGAAGGGCTTGATGAAATTTAGGAGGCAGGTCAAGTGATAATCCTCAAATTATCCTAAAAAACCATTAAGAGAATATATAGTCATTGTCAATAAAACTACCCAACTAAGACTCAAAGTCGAATACCACAAGGAATTGTATAATGATAAGAATTCAACTAGAAAATTAAGAATGCAGACCTATTCACTGTAGCACGCTATGACAAATGGGTGGATGATTCAGCCAAATTTACTAAAATAGTTCGAAGTATCAAGTGTCACAATTTATAATTCACAGAATCAACCAATTAAGAAGTAATCTAGGGGTGTGGGGATTGGAATCGATGTCACATAAGGGTAATTGTGTTGCTCAATAGTGCTAAACAATCATGGATACGCTAGGTCATGTTCAATTACATTAATGTTCTTTGGATATCTTCGTACTAATTCATAGAATCTCCTTTAGTCTTATCTATGTGAATAATAAATCAACCCATTACCTTACGGAATCTCTTTTTCGAACATATTTGGGAAAATAGATCTAAACCATAATCTCTCTTTCAAAAAAACCATAAAAATCAAACCTAAATTTCATGCATTAAGCTAGTTACCTACTCCAATTGATCTCTTTCGA
The DNA here is from genome assembly GCA_029582485.1 of Solanum tarapatanum. Lineage (NCBI taxonomy): Eukaryota > Viridiplantae > Streptophyta > Magnoliopsida > Solanales > Solanaceae > Solanum > Solanum tarapatanum. The sequence goes on from JAJOOB010016874.1 coordinate 20,102, forward strand.
GCATCAATCAAAGATCGAAAATAGGATTAAGTTTGCAATCGTAACCCATGAATTAAACCCATGTTAATTATCCTAAATCCATGATTAAAAGCAATAAAATAGAGAAAAACACAATACCCACTACATTAAATCAACACCCAACCCCACCAACCCCATAATTGCACCCTAGAATTGGGGTTTTACCCACACATCCCAAAATGTAAGGAAATTAAACCTATCATGAAAGCAGTCGTGGAAGTGATGAAATTAAGCAATTATAATCACTAGCCACTTTTATTTCAACTTCTAATTGTCGATTGCAAGAGTGAAAATAAAAAACTAAAACTGAAGATGTTTTTCACGAGGTAAGAAGTCTCATACAAAATTCTCAAAAACTCTAATTCCAAAAGCTCTTAAAATCCCTCTGAAAAAGAACTCCTATTTTCTCTTTACGATGGGCTATTTATAGTTCCCAAAAAATTGCCCCAAAATTTAGTGGTGACCAACTTGGCGACATTAGTCGGGCCCACTAAACATACTCGATGGATCGCCATCTGTTCTTTAGCTTGCCTTTTTTTCTTTAGGCTTCGAGTGTTTTAACCCCAGTTGGCGAACCGTTTGAGTCTGCCTTTCACATTCAGTAGATCGATGATTACCCATTTGTTTGCCTTTTATGCTGTCATTTTTCATCAAAGTCTTTTCATCTTCGGCGATGGTCATCTTGTTAGCCCTTCATTTTCTGTGAGTCAACATTTCACATTTGCATTCGCCGACCTGCCTTGAACATCTTCATTTGTGAGCACTTTCACATTGGGTGAGGTTAAGCCATTTGGACGATCCACCCTTTTGGTTAGGCAACGACCATTGTGGACTTTATAGTTCTTACATTGTGTTTGGTATTTCTTTCAAATATTCATCCTTGTCTTGTCCTTTAGCCTTCATGGCTGCAAATCATAAAAATATCATCAAAATTGGACATAATTAGGCAATGAGGAAACTAATTTTTTTTAACTAAAAAGGCCTCCAAATGAGTGTAAGTATACCACTTATCAACACCCTTAACTTCAACTTTTGCTTGTCCTTAAGTATATCACGAACACACTTAGTTCAAAAAGGATGTCTACAACAGTTCTCAATGAGAACTAACATGCAAGTGTCACTACAAGACTACTCTCTAGCAAATGCAACACTCAATCATGATAAAAAAAAATCTTCAAATGATGACTAGCCGGTATCAATCCAAGCTCAAGCTCACTATTGCTTCTTTTCTAGTGCAAAGACGTGTTTCCACAAGTGTATTCAAGTGCCCTCAAATCAAGATCAATTGCATTCTCTCACAAATAAAGTCAATAAAGAAGTTAGGAATCAATACAACTCACACTCTCCGAAAGAGAAATACATGCAAGCTTCATCCAAAGGTTTGCCCATATTTTCCAGTCATCACACAACCTATTTCATGCAATGTCTCAAGGATATTTTGGGCTTTTAAAGGGGCTGAGGGTAAAGGTATGATTAATTTGACTCACTAAATTCACCTTTTCAAAGCATAGTTGGACTCCTACACCTATTCTTAAGGTCTTTCCATTATTTTCACCTGGAGACTCAAACTTCAATTGTTCATTCAATTTATTGGACACCTATTTTATGTCATCACACTTTATTTTTTTCATTTCAATTTTAAAACTTTTGCTCATAATATATATATTTTTTTTTATAAGGAGGGGTTCCTTCTATTTGCAACAAATTTCAAAGTTAAGTCTTACTTTTACTTTCTTTTCCTTCCACTTGACTTTCTTTCCTACCTCCTTTCCACCCCCTAAATTAGGCTTTTGAACTAGTTTGGATCTTCAAAAAAAACAATGCTAAGAAAAGGATATGTGTGAGATGTTAGGGAAAATTGAGTCTACAAGGTTTCAACAAAGTTGTCAACAAATGATTTAGGCTCAAATGGTGCCAAGATGGTTGCACACCCTCACAAGGTAGTCACGAAATGTATGAACATTTAGGTTTTCTCTCAAAGGTTTTTTCCCAAGAATATTTTTTGCATTGATCAAAGCTAGACAATCAGACTAACAAGGAAAATTCTAGGATTCGACAATCATGATATCAAGTAAGACCTCACCACACAAGGCACTTCAAACACAATTATTTAGCATATCCCTACAAGATCAGAAGCTTACATGCGATGTTCATTGCAAGGTTCACGTCAAAACGCATCTAGTCAACACAAGAATAAAAAAGATCATTCAAAAGTGGAGCAAAAAAGACTTCTTCTTCCAATCATTAGCACAAAACACATTTTCCATCATAAGTACTATCCAACACATCGATATTGAACACAATCGATCCTCGAACATCAATAATGAAAACTCAAGCATTTCAAAAACTTTCAAACTTATGGGAAAAGTATAGAGGGAGAGAGAGAGAGAAAATAAGAAAAAAAACCATCAGCTATACAAAACCAAGTTACAAAAATACTAAAAACGTTTCTAAATAAAATTGAAAAAATAACAAAATACAATGAAAAAGAGAAATATTGGCACAAGTGCCCTCACCCCACAAAAATGAAATCGGCAATCTCCTTAATGTGATGAAAGTAAAAATTTGAGGAGGGTAATACAAAAGTCCCCTTGACGGGCAATGCTATAAAGTTCTTCAATCTGAAGTGTCGCAAAGTACAATATCATCTAAGGCATCAGTGCCCGACATAGTAGAAGCAAGAGTCGATAGTATAGCATTAACCAGGGCGTCAATGAATGGCACATATGAAGAAGGAATAGTAGGGTCTGAAGACAACATACTAATGCCGAATGTGGAAGTCTACACACGTGATCTCTCCATCATAGCTAAAATCATAATCTCCTAAATATCCTTCAGCTCTGTTAAAGTCTCAGCAATCCGCTGCTCTTCTTCTCTCCGGAACCCATCCTCATCAATATTCTGGGCTGTATAAGTATTAGCCTCATCCTCAACTCTCTCACCACTACCACCATCGTCATAGCACTAGACTGCTCAGCCACACCATTGGGTGTCTCAAATCTCAACTCGGAGGTAGGCATGGACTAGGGAACGTCATGAAAGGAAATATCACCGAAAAGCATCCAAATGTCAGTCGAGCTCAACTGGTCCATACTTTAAAATGTCTCAAGTACACCTCATCTGATTCTAGGTGTAAACGATCATTAATTATTATAAAACCCAACGAAGAGTTGGGGTCGAACCCACAGGGAGCAGTAAGTGTCTAAATTCAGTTATGAAGTTATACAGTGCTCTATTCGGTTTTAGGAATATAATTTATCAAAAACATACAAATAAATCTAAGGGTGTGACAACGAATGTCAGATGTGGGAGTTTGGATTGGCTCGTCGAGTTTTACAAAACTCCCAGCAATTTGAGGGTTCAAATGGTGGACAAAGTCGGGATCGTCAACCTGTTCGGCGAGTCGCCGACTAAGTTTTTAGCTCGCCGAGTTTTATAGAATTCCCCATCAAGCTGTGTGGTTCCAATGGCGGTCCAAATCGGGGATCGCCGACTTATTCGGCAATTCACTGACTGGATTATTGGCTCACCTAATTGCCCATTTCCCAATACTTCTCACTTTTCAACCTACAAAAGCAACACCATTTATTCAAAAACAAAATTTAAAACATCAAAGACTTGGGTCACCTCCCAAGAAGCGCCTTATTTAACGTCATGGCAAGACAAAAATACCAATTCAAGCTTCATTTTTGGGGTTCGCCATTATGTCAGTAGGAATCCCTATTTTTTGCATTGGATTTAGATGAGTCGAGATTTGACCCATTTCTGTTTCCAACTACTTTATAGAAACTGAGTGAAAAGTCACTGTCTGATTGAGAGTTGAGACATCCTCCTTCATCTTTTTTAACACTTTGTCTGACCTTTCAGCTTTATTAAGAATGCGTGAGAGAATATCTTCTGTACGGAGATTTTCCGATTCCTTGGGCTTTTAACGATCATGGTGTGGGCGTACCTGTCCTTGTCACCCTCTCTTTCCTTCCAAGTAGCGTTACGATCACACCAATCTCTGTCACGGTCTCTCCATCCCTCATCTCTATTCCAACCTGGATTTCAACCCGGCCTTGGATAGTTTTGACGAGCACCTCCTCCTTGGTTCGCAAGGAAGTTCACTTCTTCATTGTTCAACACTTCAAAATGTGCTTCATCGGGGTTTACTCCACCAACACCCACAACATTAACACTCGTCAAGCCACTACCCATCATATTTTTTGCCAAGATATCCAGTTGTGTCATCATTATGGCCATGTTTGGTCTCTCTCTTCATCCTTCTCGATCTACTCTTTTGTCATCCTAAACGTGAGAAGAGACACTTGGTCATCACGAGTGTACCATGCTCTATTGATATTGGTCATGCAATCAAGGAGTTGATATGCTACTTCATAGGGTTGTTGCATTATACCAATGGGAACAAGTTGATCAACAACTCCTTTGTTCCCCTAGTCAAGATTCCTATAAAAGTATTGTAGCATCATGTCATTAGGAAGTCCGTGAGTTGGGCATTGAAGCACCAACTTCTTAAATCTCAGCCACGTCTCATGGATTCGTTCGTCTTCCAAGCATTTGAAACCTTGGATGGTATCCCTTAGTGTAATCATTTTGATGGGGGAAAGAATCTCACTTGGAACACTGTGGTAAGTTCATCCCAAGAGGTGATGGAGTCCCTCAGTAAATCAGCTAACCATTTGGTAGCTTCACCCATAAAAAAGAATGGAAACAACCTGAAACAGACTGATTCTTGTGATATGTTCTTGAATAAGAACGGACCACAACATCCACGAAGTTCCAAATATGTTCATAGGGTCTTCATGAGCCAGCCCTTCGTATAATCCTTTCATTTGGAGGAGTTGTAGCATCGTGCTAGTAACATGGAAGACAACATTCTTCTCAACAGGTGGTAGATGTATTGCACTAACACCACCCAATTGCATTGGGTTATTTACATTATTCAGATTTCCAATATTGTCTTGGATGCCCACTTGCCTACCATTACTCCCGTTCACACTCATCACTTCTTCTGCTCAAAACAAACAACACAAACACAAACCAAAGTAAGTCGATTCAACTATAACACAAAAAGATCACAATTCAATTTCAATAATAGAATTTCAAACAACAACACTCCCGGCAGCGGCGCCATTTTGAATTAAAATGTATCAAGTACACCTCATCTGATTCTAGGTGTAAACCATCGTTAATTATTATAAAACCCAACGTAGAGCTGGGGTCGAACCCACAGGGAGTTGTACGTGTCTAAATTCAGTTATGAAGTTATAAAGTGGTCTATTTGGTTATAGGAATAGAATTTATCGAAAATATATAAATAAATATAAGGGTGTGACAATAAATGTGAGATGGGGGAGTTTAGATTGTTAACTATCAGCCACATCAGAAGCAAAACAGAGGAAATAACAATATAAAGAGGGATTCTCGGGATGTGATCGATTATAGGCAAATTTAAGTGTATGGGTAATTGAAATTACTAATAAATAGCTAAATATCAGTGGGTAGGCTAAACTATAAGTAAGATAGTTTTCTCTCGAACAACTATCATGAATCAAGCGATTTCTTTCAAACATCAACAAGTTTAGCAAATAAGAACATCCCACACCTTAGTTCATCCACTCTCTCGAGCTAGATAGGTAGAATTGAGATTCGTATTTACCCTTTCGAGCTAAACCCATATCAACCCAATAACTACAATCATCAATTGAAAGCTTCGATTCTAAAACCATGTTTTCAAGCAAGCCCATAATTCTATGTTCGAATTGCATTGGCAACTACAATTCATAGATTAAAACACAGCTATCAATTAAACCCACTTCAATTAAGCATTAAAATAAGTAAATAACAATACACATAAGCTTATTTAGCTCATAATAACATGATCACACCTCAAGAATTTGGGTTTTAGCTAAACATCATAAAAATGTAAAAAAAACTACCAGCTCGATATGACATCATCTAGGTAAGAGTCTCCAAGCCTTTACAATGTTTTCCAAGGGTTAAATTCAAAGACCCATTTTCAAATCCTCAAAATTCTATAATAAGAACTCAAAAACTAAGAGAAAACTCTAATTCTAAAACTTGGGGATCAGGACTCTGGGAACTTCCTTTTAAATTTCAATTTATAGTTGCCTGCATTTAGGCCTGAAAGTCCACTCGGCGGAATAAGTCGCGCCTCACCGAGTGGATTGACGATTCGCCGATTGCCCTCTTCTATCGTCATTTTGCATTTGCCCTCAACATCTCAGGTCCTGTAACTTTGGGAGATCTAATTTGTTGTCGCAGAACCGATCGACGATCCGCTGACTGCCCATTTCTGTCACCAACTTGGTTCTTTCCCATGGCTGGCATGCTGGAACTTTGGGCGAGCTAAAGAGACACTCGGCGGTGCACCGATGTGGTCTTGGCAATCACCAGGATTGCTTTTTCTTCACTTCTTCATATTTTTAGTTCCTTTTTGTCTGGTCGTCCTTGCATTGCTCCTTAGCATTCATAGTTGCAAATCAACACTTTAACATCAGTTTAGAGCATAAAATAGGCATTTGAGGACACTTATACTATCAAAACAAATCCCTAAATGTGCCAAAATCTCGAACTTATCAACTCCTCCAACTTGAAATTTTGCTTGTCCTCAAGTAAAACTCAAGATCAGCAGTTCAATAAGGATGTCTACAAATAGTGTTGCATAAGACTTAACAAAAATGCACATTAGAAGGTCCAAATTACTCATAGAATGATAAATTGTACACTCAATGTTTCTAATTGTGACTCACCCTCATCAAGTGTACTCAAGCTCACAATGCTTGCTTCAAATGCAAGTTCAGGATCAACTAAGGTATTCAAATGCCCTCACAACAAAGATGATTCCATATTCACACAAAATTTCTCAACAATTTAAAGTCCCGGAATCACATACAACTCTCACACTTACAAAGATGAACACATGCATGACTTCACCCATAGGCTTGCCCTTATTTTCCAATCAACATTCGTTTAAGCTCATTCAAGATCACAAAGGTCATTTCAAGGCTTGTAATGGGGTTGAGTGTAAAGGTATGATCATTTAGGTTAAGTGGATTCTACCTTCATGAAGTATGGCCTAAAAATCACTTTCTCTCCTTCTCTTTCATATTATAAACATGATCATAACCCACCCCATTATTCAACTAGACATAAATCACCGGATACCCCATTTCTTTTGCTAATTTCACAACTTTATTTCACAACTTTTTCAGTCTTTTTCTTTTCTCTCTTCTTTTTCAATCCTTTTTCTCTTTTCTTTTTTCTTTTTACATGGAGGGGTTCTATCTTTTTTCAAAACAATCCATAAACAAGGGGGAATTTTTTCAAACTTCTTGACTTTCCTTCTTTTTCACCACACCCCTAACTTAGGCTTTTGACTTAAGTTGGCTATTCAAACAAACAATATTTCATGAAAGTTATGGATGAAGGGATAAAGGTTAGGAGCAAAAGAAGCTAAGAAAGGTTCACACTTCTCACAAGGTTGGCCACAAAGAGGTATGTAGTCAAATAGGCTAACTCTTCAAAAATTTTGCCAAAGATCATGTCAATTGCCTGCATCACTCAATAAACCGGACCAACGGGGCAAATTCTAGGTGTCTTCATGCACAATGTTCAAGCTAATCTCACCACACAAGGCATTCATACAATATCAAACAAGACTCCAAACTTTCTAGCTAGCGTGCAATGTTTATCACAAGAGACTCATTCGACAACCAGCTAGTCACAACGAGATGCTAAAAGTTCACATATTTCCTATGTAACTTCATTTGCCTCATCGCAACCACACATTCATTTTGTTCGATTAAGAGCACTATCCAAGTCATCGGTATTGACCACGACCAACACTCAAATTTGCACAAGAACAACCACAATCACACACAAAAGTGGTGGCAAAATTTTAAAATTTGGTTCAAAACCATTTTCTATCAAAACAATGGGCCACAAACTAGGACCAACCACAATACCACAACTGAGATGTATATATATAAACCAATAAGCTCAAAAACACAAAAAACACAATATTCATAAATCAGCCCACAAAAGAGGTAGGTATGGAAATACCCCACCACACCAAAAAAAATGCAGTTGTCCTCAAATGCAACTAAAAATAGAAAAAGTCTAAAAAGTAACAGAGAGGGAGGGGAAAGGTCATCCTCCTAGTATAAGCCTGGGTGAAGTCTACATGTCCATCGCTCTATCTGTCTGGGCATCAATGCTCGGTGTCTCAGCATCTTTGGCTCTATTAGAGCCCACCATAGTTGTATCTCGAAGCGATGTCTATCTTGTAGTCTCATACATGGCACCCTCCAAGTCAATCAAGTCCTCATAAACAAACTTCTCTCGTTCACCAAGCTGCTCCTCATCTGTCTCAACCTTGGAATCAACAGTAACATCATCAACTCTAACCTTATCTCCGGTCGTAGTAGTCGGAGGCACATCCAAACAAGCTGGAATATCTGCACTCGGGTCATCTAGGATCTCCATCATCCCAAATAACAAGGTGAAATCAGTGGACTTTAGCTGGTCCATATCTTTTCTCAGCCTAGTAATGTCGGCCTTCAAGGCCGTCACCTCATCAACAACTCTCTATCCTCTCTCACACTCTACTCTCATTTTATAGGTATCAATCGAAGATCTGATAGGTGAAAAGGCATCAACAATGGCTCACCTAATCATCCCAAGAATAACAGCCTCTAACTTGGAGACACGTACATCGAGAGATTGGACCAAATGCCCCATCCTGAACAACATCGCCTGGGTGATCGGAGGCCTAGGAGTAGAAGCAGTAGCAGATCTAGTGGGAGGGGGTGCAACAGAAGTGCCAAGAGTATCAGAAAGAGTGGAGTTGGAAGTACCTGGCGGACTAGTGGCCAAAGTAGGCATGGCTGCCTCTGCAGGTAGCGTATCAATATCAACCACCAGGGATATATCCATCGGGGCTGCCCTCCTCATGTCAGCCTCATCATGCTGATACTTGGCCTCTATACACCAGATATCGGTAGAAGATATTAGTGTAACCTCGATATCTCTCTTATCATCTCAAGGAATTCTGGCCCATCTGCACAGCTCGGTGATTAACACCGGGAATGAAAGCGACACCTGTCTATGCTTGGGCATCATGACTATCTCCTGCTCGATAATCTATCCCAAATTTAGCCACTTCTTGGCAATGATAGCCTAAGATAGGCTGCCTTTGGATGGCGGAGAATGGACTCATTCTGTGATGGCATGATATGGCTACTGATGAACCGAAAAAAATATCTAGCAGCTACATTAAGGTCCTTCTTCTCTATCGGTGCTCCGGCCTCAATCCACCTTGAGGTGGTGTCCGAAAGCACGGGGGCAACCAACCTTTGAAATCCTCCAAAGTCTTTGTTGTTAACGTACTATGGTAATAATGTATAAAGTCGGAGGCATAATCAAATACTACATTTATATCATCGCTGCTGCATTTAACCTTCTTCCCTCAGACCACCACGAAGTCCAGTAGTTTGAAGGCACTTGCCTTCTTCTTCCCCTGAGGCACCAAATCACTATAGGTTGCATAGAACTCTCGAACCCAGGTGGGAATTTATGGGCCACGGGGCTTGGTTAAGATGTCAAATCTGTGGAACCTAAGAGTGTCCACACTGGTGGATACCTGTCCACCACACTATCTGTAGACAATCCCTTCTCTGCTAAGATGGTCTTCAATCCCTCGACCTTTAACCGGTTGAGTGACCGGGGAGGAGGAGCCTGAACTGGTGGAACTGGAGCCACCGTCTATGCTAGAGGGGTTGGCTCCGGAATCTTAGATGGATCATGATGAGATTTGGAGCGTAGCTCCTTTTGTCGGGCCTATAACAGCTAATCATCCTCATACTTAGAGATAGAAGCCTGAGAATCATGTTAGTCCCCCTCAATGTCTAAGCGTGCCTCCTCCGAAGGCACAACCACAGTCTAGTTGCCCTTACCCTTGCCTCATTTTAGAGGGAGCTTCTTGACCTTAGAGGCAGTTGCCTCCTCATTGATTACTACTTCGCGTGCCTGCTTTCGGGGTGGCATGTCTCTACCAGTCAAATTGGTTCTAGCCATTCCTTTTATGCCAAAATGAGATTTGTAAAGATAGGCGGTAAAAATGCAAAAAGTACAAAAGATCTAATATAGGGTGTGAGAGTACGCGAGTTAAAAATGGAAAAAGATGAAGAATTTTTAAATTTTAAACTGTTTGGCCTTTAAAACCTTTCAAATCGCACTCTATTCGGTGATATAGGTCAAGTTCACCAAACCACTCGGCGACGCGCCGAGTGGTATTTTGGCTCGCCGAGTTTTACAAAACTCCTAGCAATTTGGGGTTTCAAACGGCGGACAAAGTCAGGCTCGCCGACTGAGCTTTTAGCTTGCTGAGATTTATAGAATTGCCCATCAAGTTGGGTGGTTCCAACGGCAGTCCAAGTGGGGGCTGGCCGACCTCTTCCACAATTCGCCGACTAGATTATTGGCTCGCCTAATTGCCCATTTTCCAACACTTCTCACTTTTCAACTTACAAAATCAACACCCGTTATTCCAAAACAAAATTTAAAACATCAAATGCTTTGGTTGCCTCCCAAGAAGCACCTTATTTAACATTGTGGCACGAGGGAAATGCCAATTCAAGCTTCATTTTTTAGGTTTGCCATGTGTCACTAGGTAACCCTCTTTTTGGCCTTGGATTTAGATGAGTCGAGATTTGACCCATTTGTATTTCCAGTTGCTTGATAAAGACAGAGTGAGAAGTCACCGTCTGATTGAAGTTGAGACGTTCTCCTTCATCTCTTTTAACACATTGTCTGAAGCTTCAACTTTATTGAAAATGTGTGAGAGCATATCTTCTGTACAGACATTTTCCGATTACTTGTTGTTTGAATCTCATGGGGTGGGACATACCTGTCCTTGTCACCCTCTCTTTCCTTCCAAGTAGCGTTACGATCACACCAATCTGTATCACGGTCTCTCCATCCCTCATCTCTATTCCAACCCGGATTTCCACCCGGCCTTTGATAGCTTTGACGAAAACCTCCTTCTTGGTTCGCAAGGAAGTTCACTTTTTCATTGTACAACGCTTCAAAATGTGCTTCATTGGGGTTTATTCCACTAACACCCACATCATTAACACTCTTCAAGCCACAACCCATCATATTTTTTGCCATGTTTTGGTCTATCTCTTGATCTTTCTCGATCTGCTCTTTTGTCATCCTAAACATGAGAGGAGACACTTGGTCCTCATGGGTGTATCATGCTCTATTGATCTTGGTCATGCAATCAAGGAGTTTAGACACTACTTCCTAGGGTTGTTGCATTATACCACCGAGAACAAGTTGATCAGCAAATCCTTTGTTCACTGAGTCAAGATTCCTATAAAAGTATTGTAGCAGCACGTCGTTTGGAAGTCCGTGAGTTGGGCATTGAAGCACCAAATTCTTAAATCTCAGCCACGTCTCATGGATTGGTTCTTCTTCCAAGCATTTGAAACATTGGATACTATCCCTTAGTGTCATCATTTTCAATGGTGGAAAGAATCTCACTTGGAATGTTATGGTAAGTTCATCCCAAGAGTTGATGGTGTCCCTCAGTAACTCGGCTAACTATTTGGTAGCTTCACCCATACAAGTGAATGGAAACAACCTGAGACAGACTAATTCTTGTAATATGTTCATGAATCATAATGGACCACAAACATCTACGAAGTTCCGAATATGCTCATGTGGTCTTCATGAGCCAGCCCTCCGTATAATCCTTTCATTTGGAGGAGCTGTAGCATCGTGCTAGTAACATGGAAGAAAACATTCCCCTCAACAAGAGGTAGACGTATTGCACCAACACCACCCAATTGCATTGGGTCATTTACATCATTCATATTTCCAATATCGTCTTGGTGGCCCACTTGACTACAATTACTCACATTCACACTCATCTCTTCTTTTGCTCAAAACATGCAGCACAAACACAAATCAAAGTAAGTCGATTCAACTATAACACAAAAAAGATCACAATTCAACTTCAATAATAGAATTTCAAACAACACCACTCCCCGGCAATGGCGCTATTTGATTTAAATGTATCAAGTACACCTCATCCGATTCTAGGTGTAAACGATAGTTAATTAGTATAAAGCCCAACGAAGAGTTAGGTCTGGGTTCTTAGGTCGGACCCACATGGAGCTGTACGTGTCTAAATTTCAGTTATGAAGTTATAAAGTGGTCTATTCGGTTATAGGAATAGAATTTATCGAAAACATACAAATAAATGTAAGGGTGTGACAACGAATGTCAGATGGGGGGAATTTGTATTATTAACCATCAGCTACATCACAAGGAAAACACAAGAAATAACAATATAAAGAGATATTCTCGGGATGTGATCGATTATAGGCAAATTTTACTCTATGGGTAATTGAAATTACTAATAAATAGCTAAATATCAGTTGGTAGGCTAAACTATAAGTAAGATAGTTTTCTCTCAAACAACTATCATGAGTCAAGCGATTTCTTTCAAACATCAATATGTTTAGCAAATAAGAATAGCCCACACCTTAGTTCATCCACTCTCTCGAGCTAGATAAGTAGAATTGAGATTAGGATTTACCCTTTCGAGCTAAACCCATATCAACCCAATAACTACAATCATCAATTGAAAGCTTCGATTCTAAAGCCATGTTTTCAAGCAAGCCCAGAATTCTATGTTCGAATTGCATTTGCAACTACAATTCTTAGATTAAAACACAACTATCAATTAAACCCACTTCAATTAAGCATTAAAATTAGTAAATAACAATACCCATAAGCTAATTCAGCTCATAATAACATTATCACACCTCAAGAATTGGGGTTTTAGCTTCAATAATAGAATTTCAAACAACAACACTTCCGGCAGCGGCATCATTTTGAATTAAAATGTATCAAGTACACCTCATCTGATTCTAGGTGTAAACCATCGTTAATTAGTATAAAACCCAACGTAGAGCTGGGGTCGAACCCACAGGGAGTTGTACGTGTCTAAATTCAGTTATGAAGTTATAAAGTGGTCTATTCAGTTATAGGAATAGAAAGGATAGAAAACATATAAATAAATATAAGGGTGTGACAATGAATGTGAGATGGGGGAGTTTGGATTGTTAACTATCAGCCACATCAGAAGCAAAACAGAGGAAATAACAATATAAAGAGGGATTCTATGGATGTGATCGATTATAGGCAAATTTAATTGTATGGGTAATTGAAATTACTAATAAATAGCTAAATATCAGTGTGTAGGGTAAACTATAAGTAAGATAGTTTTCTCTTGTCACGCCCAGAGCTACCTCTGAGATGCGGACACGGGACCTAGGACCACAAGTGATCCCAAGCTAACCCTGCTGGCATAATCTGAGCATACTATAATTAACTTGAATAAAAATAAATTATGTGGAAGCTAAAATCATAAATAAAGAAAAGATGGGGAATATCCATATACTATAATTGAGAGAGTTTAATACAAAAGATATTAACTCATACTAGTCTGAAACTAACTATGTCTGTAAGTAAGCCTCTAAACTGACTAGAAATGTTGGGACATTCCCCAACTAGATCTAGCAAAACTGAAACTAAAAACTGAAGCAGTAAGGATATCATGTCTCTGGTCCTCGTAGGATGAGGACTTACCACTACTAAGCTGCTAAGCTGAAAATCGGAAAATGATCTAAGAGCAATCTAGATGCTGAGAGTCTGAACCTACATCACAAGAAGATGTAGCGCAAAATATGTGTCAGTAGTGAAAGGTACCGAGCATGAGGATCGAGTATCGCTGAAATACATATATAACTGACCAAGAAAAAAGCAATGACATATATATGGATATGATAGAATGCCGAAAAATACTAAACATGACTGATCTATATACAATGACCAACTATGACATGCTGAAACTGAATACTAAACATGGTCAATGAAAATGGAGTCTGACTGATTTGTGGGAGCTACTAATCACCGATAATAAAACCACACGAGCTGAATGTGGAGTCCGATGTATACACCCCATCGAGAGGACCCAATATACCCTGCCAGAGGTATAAAGGCATGCTGGCGTGATCACTAATTTGTTGCCCATGGAAGGGACTTACAACTTACTTGGCTAGTAGTTCTGGGACTATTTGGGTACGCTAAACCCCAGTCCAACTCGATATTATGCTAGTCCCAATTAATTTAGTATTAAACTGATTATGAATGATTTTCTGTAATTGTTCTGGATAGCTCAAAACTAGACATGCAAACTGAACGCAACAATTTAAACTGACATCGATGCATAATACTGAGGCATGTATAAATGATTTCTGATAAAGTCTGACCTAACACATGTAATTCAAGAACTAAAGAAATACATAGCTAGGGTTCTGACATTCATACGATAATCTGAAGAAGAC
>JAJOOB010016875.1:0-25900 GCA_029582485.1 Solanum tarapatanum
GCGTGCACTCGTTAAAAAGACTTCTAAACGAAAGAATTATCAATGCATGCAAAACACTATTCAAAAATTGCTTATTTACTATTCATACTTTGTTAATCACTCATGGATCCCACAACCCTAGTTGTGAAGTTTAGTTACCCATAATAGCAAGAACACAGTTCATAATGTATGACGAAGAAATCATGAACTTACGTAAAGAGAATAATTAACCCAGAAATTCAACTTGAATTGCACAGCCCAAAATCTTCAAAATGAACTTAGGAAATCAATAATTGTTAGGTTTTCCAATTAATCTCCCAAGTCACAAAGTAAAACTAAAATAATAATGTCTAACCCCAAAAAATGAGGTTTACATGCCCTATTTATAGAAAACAAATCCTCAATTAAAAGGGAAACAAATTAAGGAAAGTTTGTTCAGGTACGCGTCTTCATTCTATGAGACTGACTTACGGACCGTCGATGGATCTATGGTCCGTAAGTCCCTCCGTCAGCCAGGACTTAGAAAATGTCTCAGCTTTCAAAAATCAGCTTCTCTGAAGCAAACGACGGACTAGCAGTACGGACCGTAGATTTATCTATGGTCCGTCAATCCCCTCCATAGCTCCACACTTAAAATCTTCAAAAATCAGGTACTGGAACCCTCGCAGTATCAATCTACGGATCAACAGTACGGTCCGTAGATTAATCTACGGACCGTCAATGGACACCGTGGTTCCACACTTGGTCAGATTTCCCTGATTTGTCCTCCATACCTTGCCTTCTAATCTACGGTCATAATCTACGGACCGTAAATGGACCTACGGTCTGTAGATCACCTCCGTGAATGCCCTTTTTCTGCATTTCTTTCAGTTGTCTCTATACTTCCGCGGCTAAACATCTTTCCTACAAAACATGATAAAAACACATAAAAACCAATATAAAAAGACCCTAGACATACACAACTTGTAAGTGAAATGTATTAGAAATACCGTAAACTAACGGTATATCAAGACTCAACTCTTCCAAAGAACTTCTGGGCTGACTTGTTATGTGACCAACATGTGTTTGATCAGGTTTCTATTGAACAAAAATCCTTATGAGCTACTCAACAAAAGAAAGCCCAAGCTGAGTTATCTAAGGGATTTTAGGTGCAAATGTTTTGTGTTGAACATTGGGAAGGATGATCTAGGAAAATTCGATCTTAGAAGTGATAAATGAGTGTTTTTAGGATATTCATCTTCCAGTAAAGCTTACAGAGTCTACAACAAGAGAACATTGTGCATTTAAGAAAGTGTTCATGTGATCTTTGATGAAACTGGTGACCTCACAGATCTAAAGCAAAAGGATGATGATGAGCTGGAAGAACTTCTTCAGATTCAGTGAGATGGGGTGAATGAGTCACAAGCTGAAATAATTCACAATTTTGATATTTCTAAACCTGTTCCAACAGAAGAAATAAATGAAGATGATAAGACTAATGAAGGATTTGGTTTATCTGACAATGTTGAACATGAGGATTCACCTCAACCTAGGGATAATGATTTCAAAGATGAAAATGAGCAAGCTGATCAACCTCAACCCTTGACTACTAAGTTTGGATGGAAACATCAGTCATCTCGTTCTCTTGATAATCTCATTTCTCCATTGAATTATGGAATTCAAATCAGATCCAAAACTAGAAATCTAGTGGCATTCTTAGCATTTATATCTAGTGTTAAGCCCAAAAGTATCAAGGAAGCCTTGAAAGATGCTAATTGGGTAAATTCCATGCAAGAGGAGCTTCATCAATTTGAGCGGAGTAAAGTATGGCACCTGGTACCTAGACCTCCTAACAGAACTGTCATAGGGACCAGATGGGTGTTTATAAACATGCTTGATGAAAATGGTATCATCATAAGAAACAAATCAAGGCTGGTGGTTTGGGGATATAATCAAGAGGAAGGCATTGACTATGATGAAACATTTGTTCCTCTAGCTAGAATGGAGGCTATCATACTAGAATGGAGGCTATCATAATTCTTTTGCCTTTGTAGTAATCTATTCCCAATGGATATAAAAAGTGCATTCTTGAATGGCTACTTGAAGGAAAAGGTATATGTAAGGCAACCACCTATTTTTGAGGATGTTGACTATCCAAATCATGTGCTTAAATTAGATAAGGCTCTTTGTGGACTGAAACAGACTTCTAGAATTTGGTATGAAAGGCTGTCTAAATTTCTTCTGGAAAATGGTTTAAAAAGAGAAAAAATAGGCAACACTCTCTACTTGAAGACAAGAGGCAAATAATTGCTCATCATTCAGGTGTATGTTGATGATATTATCTTTGGAGCAACTTCTGAGGTCTTGTGTGAGAAATTTGCTTCACGAATGAGAAGTGAATTTGAAATGAGTATGATGGGAGAGTTGAGCTTCTTCTTGGGATTGCAGATCAAGCAAACTTCAAGTGGCACCTCTATTTGTCAAGAGAAGTACATAAAGGAGCCGCTAAAGAAATTCCAAATGATGGATACCAAACCTATTGATACTCCCATAGGTACAAACTCAAAGTTGGGTTGGATAATTCTGGTACTATGGTGAATGAAACCTTGTATAGAGGTATCATTGGATTATTGTTATACTTGACTTCAAGTAGAACTGACGTTGTGTTTAGTGTGGGCATGTGTGCTAGATTTCAAGCTTGTCCCAATGAGTCACATTTGAAAGCTACCAAGTGGATTCTGAGATATCTTAAGAAGACACGGGACCTGGTTCTATTCTATCATGCATGAGACTTCTTTGAACTGGTTGGATACGCGAATGCAAATTATGCAGGGTATCAAGTTGATAGAAAAAACACCTCTGGAATGGCTCATTTTCTAGGTTCCTCCCTCATATCCTGGGGAACCAAGAAACAAAATTCAGTGGCTCTGATTATAGCTGAAGTAGAATATGTAGCAGTTGCATCCTGTTATTGCCAACTTCAATGGATAAAATAGCAGCTTGAAGACCTTGGAGTGTTCACTCATACCATTCCACTCTTGTGTGACAATACAAGTGTTGTCAATATGGGGAAGAATCCAGTCCAGCATAAAAGGACCATGCATATAAATTTGAGACATCACTTTTTGAGATACAATGTGGAAAAGGGGAACATTTGTATGCAGTATTGCAAGACTGAAGACCAAATTACTGACATTTTCACCAAAGCTCTGAGCAAGGATCGGTTTGAAAGTAACAGATTGAAGTTGGGAATGATGAAAATGGACTGAGCTGATCTTGTCCAATCCATCCAACCCTCATTGGCTATGATTAGGAGGACATGTATCTTTGTTAAATTTAATGCTTTATTTGGTAAGATTAATCGTGTACCTTTGCAGGTATTCACTCATGAGGAATTGCAGGAATAAAGGAAAGTCATAACAATTCAAGGATCAACATTCTCAGATTGCAGATAGGGACCTAATCCTATCTAAAGTTTAACACTCTAGACATTATTTTTAAACTGATACTGAGAATTGTGTGACCTCCATGTGTCAGTCATCGGTCATTCTGACTGTTGTCCCATCGCTTTAACTCCAAGAGAGGCGTCTAATTGGGGACCTGACATACCCTTTCTTTTCCTTTTATACTCCTTCCCTCCCTTTCTATTCCCACACTTTTAAAACTCTTTTCCCTAAGTTTTTCTAAAAACCCCAATCTATTTCTCTCTCATTCCTCTTGATTCTCCTCTCAAATATGTCTCAATCACCATCTTCATCTCAACAGATGATGGAATATCTAAATAAAATAGACCTTGTAGCCTTCTACATTTCTTTTTGTGCTCCCTCTCAAACAGAAGTGTCGACCAATCCTCCTATCAACATTTCTGAACCCACTCCTCCTACTCTAGACCCGCCTATAGATCTAAATGATCCAGCACTTTCATCTCAACTTAGTCCTCCTCTATCTGTGCTATCTGACTATTTGTTTGAGGGAGATCTTCCGGAGAATAGGTACTCTGAATCTAACATTCTCACTGCAAGTGAGAATTTAGTTGTGGAAAGTCTGACAAAAATGAGAGAAGGAGTAAGAAATGAGGAAGGAAGCAGATTTGTAGAGAATCTTCTTGATGATATTGAGCCCGTATTTGAAAAAACTCCTGAAGTAAGAGTACCACCCTCCAGTGACTCAGAGGATGATAAAGAGGATAATGCTCCTCTACGCTGGGACATACAGAGAAGAATGGTCCTTATAACCAACAAAGGAAAGGAGAAAGTTGTAGTGGAGGCACCAACAAAGAAACCATTTACCAGGGGTGCCACTCAAAAACTTACGAGTAATGCAATGAAGATAAGTAAGGCCAATACTACTGAGATTAGAAGAAGAAGGGAGACTGGAGAAAAGAAAATTGTGATTCCAGTTGAGGGGGTTGTGGACGTGTCAAATGAAAAATCCGAAAGTGATATAGTGTATGAGGATATCGTTCCTGTTGCAGAAAAGAGAAGAAAGAAGGGACAAGGAAAGAAGAAGAGAAAACCTAAATCAAGAAAGCGTTTATTCAAAAAGGTTGACGTTACAACAAAGGTAAATGAGAAGGAGCCAGAGAAGAAGAGAGGAAAAGAGATATCCAAAAGGAGAAGAGAAACTTCTCCAGATACTGAAATACCCAATGAAAATCCTGAGCCGTAGTCAAAAAGGGGACCTGGTTCCAAAAGAAAGAAAGTGGAAAAGAATGAAACCAAGACGGATATTGTCGACAATTTGAGAATACATAAAGTTTTGAGTGGAAGAGTTTTTGATCCAGAGATCATCAAAAAATCAAGTATGAGCACATTAGCTGATGCAGTCGAAATTCAATCATGGACTCACTTGTTCATGACCCAATATATTATAATGCATGAGGAACAAGTGAGAGAAGTTTACTATAGTGTTGAATTCACTGAGAATGGGAGCCTTAATACACAGGATGGGAATCGATTATTTCATCTAAATGAGGAAAGATTGGGGGAAATCTTAGAAGTGCCCAGAGAGGGGATCAAATCCGTTGTAGGATAGACCTGCAGCAAAAGCTTTGCTAATGAGTGTGCTAAACTCCCAAAGATGAACTGTGCAAGAATTCCCAAGAAACTCTTAAAAAGGGAATACCAATTGCTGCTTGAGTTTGTTAACAAAGTGATTCTTTCCAGATCCGAGAAAAGAATAGTTTCCTCGGTTGCTGATCTATTTCTGATGGAGGCACTCTGCAAGTTTTATCTTCTAAATCTTCCAGCCCTCATGCTAGAACATATGCACAAAACAATGATCGAGCAAAATGGCAAGCATGGCATGGGGTATGGCTACTTCATTACCAAGGTGTTCAAGCATTTGGAGGTACCCTTGGTAGCAGGTACTATAGGAACAATGAAATAATCATTCTCCCTAAACACATTGGTTGAGTGTGAATGCATGGAAGGCAGAATAGGGCAACTGAGCAAGATGTCACAATTAGTGGCTGAGCAGAGTCAACTTAAGCATGAACTAGAGGAGATGATTGTGCCGGTAAGCAAAAATGATGCTGAGATAGCCTTCATAAAGGCTCAGTTGGTAAAAGCACAAATAGAGGGACCTGGTTTATCAGAAGTCACTGAATTGAGGATGAAGAATGCAACCCTCTTGGCCCAGAACGCTGATCTTCAAGAAAAGTTGATCAAAGTCCATGATGCTGCCAATAATCGACTTACTCTTGTCATCCAATCCCTCACTCAAAAGCCTCATTTATCCTAGTCCTTTTTTATATTTCCTCCTTTTGTTCTTGTGTGGGCAGTGTCCTGGGTTTTTCTTAGAAGTTTAAATCTAATGTATTGAATGATTTCTTTTGTGAAATGAAATGGATCCTTTTTCTATGTTGATCATTCTTCGTTCTCTTCTTTTCTGTTATGATGTGTTGCCAATAGGCTATGATCTTCACTTGCAGGCTTACTCTTAATCCTGGTTTACTGCCATTCTTTTTTATGATGCCAAAAGGGAGAAATTATTTGGCTCCATATATGATAGAAGATTTGTCTTGGCTGCATATAAGATAGAAGATTTGGCTAGTTCACAAGGGAAATAAGTATTGATAGTATTGATAATAGGGGGAAGATTGTTTGATAGTGTTTGATAGGGGGAAAATATTGTGGAGGTACAATGTTTGTCATCATCAAAAAGGGGGAAAATGTTATTTTGAGTTTTGATGATTTTAAAAACAAAGGGATCTTACAGGGCGGCCTAATCCCTTGGTGGTAATATGTAAGAAAGGGACAGCTGGAAAAAGTACACTACAGTCTCTGTCACATGTAGACCTGTAGGAGTTGGTGCGTGACTCCCAAACAATGTGGCAGAGTCCTTGGCCAATAGCATGGCCTTTAAGGTTGTGTTTATCATTTTATAATATTTCTCTCAATAGACACAACCTCAGTTTTTGCATTCCTGAAATATTCAAGAACTCAAGCAAAAACCATCTTTTCGACAAGTATCATCTTCAAGAACAACAGGGGCCTGATAGAGCTATTTGAGTCTTAGTTGTATTAGGGTTTATACTTCAGTGCTTATCATTGTAAATCTATTCCTGTGTTATAAAGGAATTAGATCTTTGTTCGATTGAGTAAAAATAATCTAAGTCATTCAGAGTTTACTGGTTTAGTAGGCAACAGAGTTATTGCGTAGTTGAATTCTAAATCATCTAGAGTTAGGTGGTTTAGTGGGCAACAAAGTTGTTGCTTAGTTGAAGTCTAAATCATCTAGATTATGGTAGTTGGTGGGCAATAAAGTTATTGCTTAGTGATGAGTCCACAAATTGGACTCATTTAGGGCCATATTTTAATAGAACTAGTGTTCTCAAATGCTTCTTTTATCTCAATATTTGATGAAAACTCTTAAGTTTCAGGTATTTGAAGATCTAAGGAGATCTTGGACACTATGTCGCAAAAGGGAACAAAAATGCTAAAAAGAATGAAGAAATGAAGGGTTGAGCATTGTAGTCCACTTGGTGAGTCGCCGATTGGTATTACCTCACCTTTTGTTCCAGTGTGCTGACCCCTGAAGAAAAAGATCAAATCGGCGGTGAAGAGGAGCAGTCGGTGTGTCGCCGAACAGTTCTGTGAAGCAGTACTATATCTCCCAATGGTCCAGGAAGCGAAGATGTTGTACGCAAGAACGGAAGGCAATGAACTGCACCAAATGGCGAATCACCGACTTGATCGGTGATTCCGACTAACTTCACCGAGTGATCCGCTGCAACACTATTTTCTGAAAACTATAAAAACAAGTTGTATCTTTTATTTTAGATATAAAAAAATTACTATCATCGAATATCAATTACTACTATCAGATACAATATTTTACTCTCAAGTTTGAAAGGGTTTTGAAAAGAAGAAGAAGAAGAAAGGGTTTCATCTCTTTCAATTTAGGAGTGGGTCTCTTAGATTCTTCATTCTTGACCTAAATTGATACTTAAATCTTCATACTCATTTGGATGCAACATCATTTAGGTATACATTTCTATCTGTTGCTGTGTGGCTAAAACCCAAATTCTTGGGGTGTGACTTTGTGAATATGGTTGTTGGGTCTTACTTGCTGATAGTTTAAATGTAGTTTAATTTTGATTTCGTTTAGTAGTTGTGGATGAATCTAATGGATTTATAGTTGCAAATACATGTTCACTCATGTGTTATCGGCTTGCTCAAGAGAGAAGTCACGAAACCAAGACTACTAAATTAATGGCCTAAGGAGTGGATCGACATGAGGTTCAACTCAAGAGAGTGAACCTTAGTCCCATATCCTAACATTCAGCTCGAGATGAACCCATTTGATACGGGGTAAGTTGCTCGAGAGAGAGAGCTTATTTCCATTTAAAGCTTAGCCTAGTCAAAATTACTCTATAAGTTTTCTATCAAAATCATGTACCTAACAATTTTGTTTATCCCATGTTCCTATCACATCCCAAGAATTCCCTCTCATTCATAGATTTCTTTGTTATTTTTTACTGTTTTCGCTATACTTGTGATAAAACCCCCAAATCGATATTTGAAACTTTTGTCTCACCCCCTTTAATTTATTATGTTTTTAATCGTTAATGTCTTTAGCTATGACTGGTTAGAACTAAATTCTAGTTTGCTACTAATTCTCAAAACCGCTCCCTTGGGATAGAACCACAACCCTCGATTGGGTTACTATATTATCATCGATCGTAGACACTTGCATCGGAAGTTGTGTCATTGATCACAATAAGCATCAAAATGGCGCCGCTGCTTGGGAGTGGCATTACGTGAAAATTTTTAGACAAGAAGAATTTTTGTTCTTAGTAGTTGTAGTTTTACTAACTTCATTTTTAGTTTTATTTTCTTTTGAGTTGTTTGTGTATGCAGGCACCCTGAGCATGGATGAAGGAAAGGGTGGCAAGTCAGTTGAGGTAAATCAAGAAGTCGAGGGTGACTTTAAGTTAACTGCGCTGGTATCTCAACTGAACGACTTGGGCACCAAAATATCTAAGGTGGAAAGCCAATCTAAACGCCAAGGGAGGTACATGCCTCCTCATGACCAATAAAGGTCTAGGATCAATGAAAATAAATGTATCAAAGATACGCTATTGATTATTCTCCAAAAGCTTCATGAGTAAGACATAATGCTAGAGGCAATAAAGGAAAGAGTGGAGGTACTAGATCTGATGATTGGTTCTCACTCGATATCAATTAAGTTGATTGAAGACCTCCTGGACCACGCATTGCCTCATCTCTGCCCTAGTTGGAAAAGGAGGGTTGCCTAGTGGCATTAGGTCTAACTCCAATAATGAGGCTTGACTGGTAGCTCACGTCGAGCCACGTCATTAAATAAGGCGCTTCTTGGGAGGCAACCTAAGGTTTTATCGCTTTAAAGTAGTATGTTAGAATAATGGTGTGTTGATTTTGTAGGACAGAATGAGGAATGTGTTGAAAAGTGCAGGTTGGCGAACAGAGGATCCAGTAGGCGAATCACGGAAATGGTTGGCTATCCCGCTATTGTCCTCCATTTGGTCCTCCACACACTAGAGGTCCTGTTAAACTCGACGAAGTAATAGATCATTCGGCGAGTCGCCGAGTAGGTCGGCGAACAAAATTAACATCGCCGAATGGAAGCGAACTGGACGATTTATAAGGGCCAAGAGACTTAAAGTTTGAACTTCTTCACTTTCCCTCGCTTTCAGACTTCACAAAATCACACCAAGGTAGTATTTTCTATATTTTGGCTTTCAGCTAGTGTTTTAGCTGGTGATTGGTGCTCGAGATTAGGATTTCTTTGCCGCATAGCATTTTAATCATATTTTCAATCAGCACAAAAGGTTAGTCCCTAAAACCCCGAATTTAATTTTGAAAATTTTGTACTCTTTTGCAACATTAGTATCTTATTGATGTGTATTGGGCCTCTCTGCTAGGATTAGAATGTTTACATGCCTAATTTAATTTAAAAATCTTGCCCATATTGCTTTGATTGTCAAATACGTGTATCATTTGTGCGTTAAATTGATTGAAATTTCATTGGGTTGTGCTTGCATGTTAGTTAGATCATTTGGGGTGAAGTCTTAGTAACCCTTGTTTGCGTTAATCGACAAAAATTGCTTAATGATAGAGCAGGCAAATCCCATCCTTAATAAGAGCAAATATTGTCAAATGGACAAATTTGGCAAAACTAGGAAATATCTGAGTATCCCGGAGTGATGGGTACTATGGGTCCGTGCTTAATTGCACGATTTGATTTGGTTTTTGGGGTTTGCAAGGTCAATTTTGAGAAGGTGGATTGAAAATAGGCACGTTGGGTCGTTCGCCGAGCTAGGTCAAGCTCGCCGAACAAATTAGCGATTCGCCTACTGACCCTCTATCGCCCTTATTTACATGTCTTAGATGTTGTGGGCTCTGTTACTTTTGGCGAGAAGCTTTTGATCACCGAAGGTAATCGATGACTCGCCGAATGTCTTCTTAATCGCCCTTTGTATGCACCCCTATTTTACCCTTTTACACTGTGAACTTCGACGGATAACTCCGAGCTCACCGAATATGTTCAGAGATCCACCGAATAGGATGATTAAGACTGTCTGTTGCTGATTGTCTTTGTTTTGATTTTCAAATGTGTTATCACTTTCTCTTAAGACTTTGCAGACATGGCCAGACCAAAAGTTGCATGACGAAACGTGCCACCTAGACACATAAGAGCACAAAAGCTCAGAAAACCTACACCTCATCGATCCTAATGTCCTTTCATGGGCCCAAGAGTTCATTAATCCAGTTCATGCCTTTGGAGAAGCTCATGGGATAGATAAGATGATTAAGGCTAATATTGCCGCAGAGGCTGAAGCAGAGCGAAGAGAAAAAGATAACCAGAACCAGAATGACAACACTCCGAGCACTGATGCCCAGATAGATGGAGCGACTGCTTAAACAGGATCCTCTCTCTGTTTCTCTTTTTTGACTCTTTGGATATTCTATTTTGCGCATTTGAGGACAAATGTTTTTTTATTTGTGGTGGGGTGAGGCTCACCTTTGTGTGTTGTTTTGAATGTTGTCTTGCATACATATTTGGGCTGTTTTGCTTGAAATTGTTTTATACTGCTTGTGCGAATATTTGAGCTTGTGGTTCCTTGTTGTTTTAAATTGCAAAGCGACTTTGACCCTTTCGAAAAAAATTTATTTTTGGAAAATTGTCGCCACCTCATGTGATTTAAAGTGGTTGTTCTCTTGCAAATTTGAGTCTCGGTTTCGATCAATACCGAATACTTGAATAGTGCTCTCAATCGAACAAACATGAATGTACGGCTACAACGAGACCAAATAAAGTTGCATAGACAATATGTGAACTCTTTGCATCTCATTGTGAGTAGCCATTTATCAAATTGACTCTCTTGTGATGACCGTTGCACACTAGCTAAAGTGTGGAGTCTTGTTTGACTTTTGTGGCTATGCCTTGTATGATGAGCTTACTTTGAACCATGCATGAATACACCTAGAATTTTCCCCGTTAGTTCGGTTGATTAAGTAAGTCTTTCTCTTGAGATGATCTTAGGCAACTTTAAAGAATGTGAGCCAATTTGACATATACCTCTTTTGTGGCCTACCCGTGAGTGTGTGAACATCTCTTGAACACCCCTTGAACCTTACCTTTCTTTGGAAGAAACCTGATGAAACCTAGACATTTCTTAATCCACTACATATAATCCTCTTGATTTGTGGTTTAGTGAATAGCCAACTTAGGCCAAAAGCCTAAGTTGGGGGTGTGGTGAAAAGGGAAAGGGAAAATCATGAAGTGAAAGAAAAGTCTCCCTTAACCCATGGTGTTTCAAAAAATGGAAAGCCCCCATATAAAAAAAAAGAAGAAAAAGAAAGAGAAAAAAAGAAATGAAAAATAAAGTAGTGGAATAAAGTACAAAAGAAATTGGGTATCCAAGCAATCCATGGAGAGTGAATAATAGGATGACTTATGAGCACTAGAAGACAAATTGATGAAGGAAGAGAAAAGAATATGTTGAGAGCACCACATTTCATGAGGATGAAAAGTCACTGAGCCTAAATGACCATACCTTTGCACTCAGCCCCATTACAAGCATTGAAAAGACCTTTGTGATCTTGAGTGAGCTGAACCAAATGTTAACTGGAAAATATGGGAAAACCTATAGGTGAAAGCATGCATTGTGTTCCTCTTTTTTAGTGTGAGCGTTGCATTTGATTCCTGATCTTCAAATGATTAAACCTTTGTGTGTGAAAATGGAATCATTCTTTGTGTGAGGGCATTTAGAGACTTTTGTTGAGCTTGAACTTGCATTTGAAGCAAGTATTGCGAGCATGAGAATCTTTGATAATGGTGTGTCAAAACTTGATTCTTTGAGTACACAATTGATTCTTACATGAGTAAATTGAGTCTTGTTGTGTATATTAATGATTGAGTCTTGTGTAGCACTGTTTGAGACATCCTATTTCAACTATTGAACTTGAGTTTTACTTGAGGACAAGCAAAAGTTTAAGTTGGGGGTGTTGATGAGTCCACAAATTGGACTCATTTAGGGCCATATTTTAATAGAATTAGTGTCCTCAAATGCTTCTTTTATCTCAATATTTGATGAAAACTCTTAAGCTTTAGGTATTTGAAGATTTAAGGAGAGCTTGGACACTATGTCGCAAAACAAAACAAAAAGGCTAAAAAGAATGAAGAAATGAAGAGCTGAGCATCGCTGAGTCCACTTGGAGAGTCGCCGAAGGGTATTACCTCGCCTTTTGTTCCAGTGTGCTGAGCCCTGAAGAAAAGGATCAAATCGGCGGTGAAGAGGAACAGTCGGCGTGTCGCCGAACAGTTCCGCGAAGCAGTACTATATCGCCCAATGGTCCAGGATGCAAAGATGTTGTAGGCAAGAATGGAAGGTGATGAACTGCAGCAAAGGGAAAATCGCCGACTTGATCGGCGATTTCGACCAACTTAGCCGAGTGATCTGTCGCAGCACTATTTTCTGAAAACTATAAATACTAGTTGTAGCTTTTATTTTAGATATCAAAAAATTACTATCTTCGAATATCAATTACTACTATTAGATACAATATTTTACTCTCAAGTTTGAGAGAGTTTTGAAAAGAAGAAGAAGAAGAAGAAAAGGGTTTCATCTCTTTCAATTTGGGAGTGGGTCTCTTGGATTTTTTATTCTTAACCTAAATTGAGACTTAAATCTTCATACCCATTTGAATGCAATGCAACATCATTTAGGTATAAATTTCTATCTCTTGATGTGTGGCTAAAAACCCCAATTCTTGGGGTGTGATTTTGTGAATATGGGTTAGATTAGTTGTTGGGTCTTGATTGCTGATAGTTGAAATGTAGTTTAATTTTGACTTCGTTTAGTAGTTGTGGATGAATCTAATGGATTTTTAGTTGGAAATACCAATTCACTCATGTGTTTTCGGCTTGCTTGAGAGAGAAGTCGCGAAACCAAGATTACTAAATTGATGGCCTAAGGAGTGGGTCGACATGAGGTTCTGCTTGAGAGAGTAACCCTAGTCCCATATCTTAACACTCAGCTCGAGAGAGTGAGTAGGGTAAGGGTAGGCTGGTCTTCATGCGGCAAGTAGGTGTTTGAGAGGAACCCATTTGAAACGGGGTAAGTTTCTCAAGAGAGCTTATTTCCATTTAAAGCTTAGCCTAGTCAAAATTACTCTATAAGTTTTCTATCAAAAACATGTACCCAACAATCTTGTTTATCCCATGTTCCGATCACATCCCAAGAATTCCCCTCTCATTCATAGATTTCTTTGTTATTTTTACTGTTTTTGCTATACTTGTGACAAAACCCCCAAATCTATATTTGACACTTTTGTGTCATCCCCTTTAATGTATTATGTTTTTAATCGTTAATGTCTTTAACTATGACTAGTTAGAACTAAATTCTAGTTTTCTACTAATTATCAAAACCGCTCCCTTGGGATACGACTCCAACTCTCGGTTGGGTTACTATATTATCATTGATCGTAGACACTTGCATCGGAAGTTGTGTCATTGATCACGATAAGCATCACTTAGTTCTTTCTTTGTTGTAGAGTTGCTACATTTAGGGAGAAGGGATTTAGAGTTAAATTCCTAGGTTGCAAGAGTTTTGTAATCTAAATCATCGCTTCTTTTATCATTAAATGTTGTTGGGTTGAAATCCTGTGAGTACAGGTCGTGGTTTTCACCGCCCTTGAGCAAGGGAGTTTCCACGTAAACTGCTTGTGTTGTTTACTTTACTGCTTTCATGTATAATCTTGTTCTTACTGTGTCAAGGGACTTGGTCCATTGACTGATAGTGGAGGCTTACATTCTAACAAAACTAATATGCATCACTCATTCCACTAGTTATATGATTCTCTACACATTTCATACCTTTATTTCAAATTCAATATTTTACAAGAAAAGAAACTTTATATATAATTTCATTCTATAACATCATTTCAAAATTCATGAATAACTTAATTTCCTTTCTTCCTCTGCCACTGATATTAGTGTCAGAGGAAGAAAGACTCCAAAAAACAAACACGATTGGCCATAAAATTCAAGTTGTTTTCACTTTTTTCACTACAAATCACTCACAAAAACTCAAAAACAACTCCAATTTATATTCACAACCAAACTCAACTCCAATTTTCAATCATCATTATTCACTATCAAAAACTGAATAACGATGATTGAAAATTAGAGTTGTGTTTGGTTGTACTATAAATTGGAGTTAATTATTTTTGAGTTTTTGCGAATGATTTGGAGTGAAAAAAAGTACTTTTTTTTCTTCAAATTCTCTCAATTTTTATGGCCAAACTTCCTTATATATAAAATCTATTAGCAAAATCATGCATTCCTCCACACAAACACACAAAAAAAAAAACCTTAACCCTAGTTTTATCAAAACAGAATTTAGGATACAAAAACAAACAGAAAATAAATCATGTTTTTCATCCCCGTATGTTAATTCTAAACATAATAAAAACTAAAAAAGGTCCTCCCACCAACCAATTCACCGGAAAAATACATCAAAACTTCATCCACATCTCAAATGTGTTTAGTTTTTTCATTTTTTTCAAAAACAGAGCAACGTTCAACTGATAAACAAGTAATGCCAATGAGTAAAAGAACTTGCAGGAATCCATCAAATTCAACAATAGGTAGGAATCTGCAATCGAAATTGGAGGTTGATGAAGCAAAGTAGCTTAACAAAGAAGGAAATGATCGTGAGATTAACCCTCCAATGGTGGCTTTTGCTTCTTCAAAAAAATTTTGGCACTAAGTAACTGAAGAGTGTGACTAGGGTATGAGTTAATTCCTTTGTCTTTATGTGAGACTTTTTGAGAAAATAACTAAAATGACACTTAATTTAATAGTAATGTTTTATTTTGGTCTTATATCTTAGGAATAGTTTCAATTATAAATAATAAATTAGTAATTAACTTACAATAAATATAGGTATATAATTACAAAAAACTATTCAACATATACATTGATTATATGCTATAGTTTGCTAAAAGTCATATAAAGTATATATTGACTATATAATATATACCTATATATGAGCTATGCACTGACTATATATTATGATACACTCAAAAAACTAAATATAGTTTAACTATATATGAAGTATACATTGACTATACATGAAGTATACATTGACTATTCAATCTCGATCAACTCGAATTCACCTCTAAATAGTCTCAAATTTTAGATATGAAATCATCTTGATGTTTCGAGTCTTTTGATATATTATTCGCTCAAAACGATTCATGTTTGCAGTACATCAAATTTTAAAGAAAAGGAAAAAACAACTAAGAAGACAAATAAAAAGAAAAAAGAGGAGGGGGGAAGAAGGAAAAGAATTTATTAATGGCGAAACTGGAAGCAAGAAGAAGAAGAGTACAAGGTTTGGCCAATTTTAGTAATTTTGAAATTTCAGCGAGATAAGGTACAAGTACCCCCTAGACTATGACCGAAATCTAATAGACACGTCTTAACTAAACTAAGGTCTTATTAACCCCCCCGCCCCCAGCCTATTTTTTTTGCAATTTCGTACACCTTTTTAGCTTACGTGGCATTCAAACATCTCCAACGCGCCTTAACTGGGTGGAGTCATGGAGCGTGCCACGTAAGCCAAAATGTGTATCAAATTACAAAACAAATGAGTTTTTTTTAGAGGGGGGGGGGGGGAGTAATATGACCTTAGTTTAGTTAAGGTGTCTCTGGAATTTCGGTCATAGTGTAGGAGGTACTTGTGTTTTTTCTCAAATTTTAGCTAAAATTTTGGTAACGGAAATAGTCGAATGGTCATTTATTTTCATTTTTATATATTTTACTTGATTGAAATGGTTCTAAATAATAAAAAGTGTCCATTTCAGTCGTTTCCCCTAAACCTAACAGTTTTATATAATATAAAGGGAGAAACTATCTAATTACACAACATTCCAACCATATTTATTAATTGTCTCTATAGTTTGAAATTATTATATTTTGTCTCACTAATTAATAATTTCTTATCAGATTTTAAGTAGATACATATAGATACATAATTTTGCTACCAGATATACTGAAATAGGAAGAGAGACAAGCAAGAACATGAAGGAGGCGAGGAAGATTTGTCTATATATATCAAATACATGTGAACCACACTAAATACATATATTTGATGTGATTCGCATGTAATCGGGATACCAATACGTGAGCGATATAGAGAATGGCGAGTGATATATGAGAGAGGTGAGCAAGATTTGTCTATGTATACTAGATACATGTGAATCCATTTGGATACGTTATATCTAGAACAAATTACACCTAAATTTGATCTCATGTATCACGAAATACATGTTTTATGGACGTATCTTGTCGCATCAAAATTTAGTAATATTCATAATATTGCAAACTAACATGCATCTAAGTACTAACTTCAAAACTAGTAGAATTTTTGTAAGTTATCCAATAAAATGTGTTAAATTTAACTGTGGATTCCACGTGGCTAACAAAATCGATCATTGTTATCTTCTTTATTAGTTCCAAAGAAAGAACTTCATGAAATATAACATCCTTGTCTCTACTTTCTCTAACAAAATTTATTATTTTCTCTTGCTTAAAACGTAAATCGGTGGAATAATATTTTGGAAAAGAGAACATAGTAAATTTTGTTGGAGAAAGTAGAAAAAAATAGTGTTAGATTTTATGGTGTTCTTTCTTTGAACTAAAAAATAAGAAAATTTAACGTCTTTCTCCTGCCGTTATAGAGAATCCAATGGGGAAATATTTTGGGCCGAAAAAGTTTGTAGTAGTAAGTTGAGAATTCCTAGCCTAGTCCAGATTTGGACGACATCGGAGTCAGTGAGGTCTAGGAAAATCTAGTAATAAATGAGATATCTAATTATGATTTTTTCACATGAGTAGATAGCTAAAACGTTAAGGAACCTGTACGACTTTAAGGAATTTAATTCGGGTGAGTAAAACTCTTGAAACTGATCTTAGCGTGAACGGGTAATGTTTGAATGTTATGGGTCGAAGGTGTGTTGTAAAATGGGGGTTTGGAACTCTAAATTCGACTCTCTATCTCCATGCAAGCCACTAGGGCAGGGCTACTGTAGCGGGGTAGGGTCCTCCAAAGCGGGATAGACGCGACTTAAGTCAGAAATAAACCCCAAAAACGTTATTACTCTACACGTTTCGTTCTTGAGAGCTAAGAGACGACCCAGGGCTTTTTCTTGAAGGATTTCCACCTCTTCTAGCACTACAGGTAAGTATTTTACTCCCCCAATCCGTATTTCGATCTGTAGAACTTATATTCTTGGGTAATTAATGTTGGGGGAAGGTTTTGATCTGAAGTTAATGATGGAAAAAGCCCTAAGTTGGGTATAAGGATCTTGGGTTTGGCCTAGGGCTGATGATCTATATTGTAATCCGTGTAATTAGGCATCATTTATTGATCCTTGCATTAATTGTTGTTTGTAGACCTAGAACAAGCGAAAATAATTCATTATGGGAAGATTCAAGTGCCTTAGAGGGGTTCAAGCTTGGGTTAGAGGTAGGTGATAGTTTGATTTCATGTTTGTGTGATGTATGTTAGTATTTGCTTCATTGTAATGCATGTATATATGATAATGTTGCACTATTGATCACACCTAATGCAAATGAGTATGAATAAACTATTGTAAGCCATAAATCAACACATGATTGTATGATTATGAGAATGTAGATTGTGATTGTGGCATGTTGAATGGATCGGGTGTCACATTGCGACACAGTAACTGGGATCGAATGTCACGTACTGACATATATATTGGATCGGGTGTCACATTCTGACACACTAACTTGGATCGGGTGTCACGATCCGACACATTAACAGTTTGGGGATGGATTCCATGAGAGGACCATTGACCTGTCATAAATGCGTATTATTGAAAATGTGGAATTGTAAGTTGTTCTTGAGATGATAACTGATATTGTATATGTTATGTATATGCGTGTTTACAATGTTGTAACTGCTTATATACATGTTTCACTTATCGGAATAGCCGTGTGTTCCTACCTGTACACTATGGTTGTGTACTGATACTGCACTTGCTCCTTCTTTGTTGAGTACAGGGCATCTTCAGGCGGCTACGAATAGACCTCGATTGGGAGATCAGTGATCGAGATCAGATTCAAGGGTGAGCCAGTTCTTTCGGGCTGCAATGGGTCCTCTATGTTTAGTCCATTTCTCTCGGACTCAGATTCTCTGGTAAAATTTATTCATATGTTTAGTTTGAGTTGTACCCATTTTCTTAGACTTGTCGTTTGTAGAGTTTTGGTACATTGACTTTCATGTTCTAGGCATTATTTCTGCAATTTTTTTGTTACACTTTCAGAGTTTATGGGAACTCTCTATTTTTCCTTTAGACATTAAATCCTGATTTCGTATCTTTAAATGCATTGGTTTGCGTTAATTTGGTTAGTTGGCTTGTAGTAATGGTTCTCCTATCGGAGGGTTAGTGTGGGTGCCAATCACGACGGTCTGGGTCGTGACAATGTTGGTATCAAAGCTCGATGTTTGTTGATCTCATTGTACCAAAATGAGTCTAGTAGGGTCTTGCGGAATGGTATAGAGACGTCTGCACTTTTCTTCGAGAGTTTATAGGACTTTAGGAAAAACTCATTTCTTTCTTCTCATTTCGTGCTATGACTTGAATCCAATTGGTATGTAGGTGATACAAATTAGTATCTGGATTTCTTCACCCTATTTCACATCTGGTTAGTAATTGAGCTGCAAAGTGGAAACATTAACACGAGTAATAGGAAATGTTTCCTTGGAAATAGGTATGTTTCACTCATTAACTGTGGGCATGTAATGACTAGAGACAAACATGAGGTTTTTATTATGTTCTTAAGGTTGAAAACTTCATTCTTCATGGTACTAAATCTGAAGATTCTTATGATTTTCTTGGTTATTATCATGAGCTACTTCATAAGATAGATAAGGTAGAGTGATTTGGTGTTGAGTTTATGATATACCACTTTAAGGGAGACACCAAAATATGGCGGTGGTCTTTGAGTGTCGACTAGTAAACACACTACTCATGACTTGGGAAACATTTGATAGCTTTCTTTATGGAGAAGTATATACCTTGAACTTTGAGGGATATGAGGAAAGACATGTTCCTGAATATAGAGCAAATTCATCACTTTGTGAAGGGATTAATGTCAAATTTGTAGATTTAAGCTTATAAGTGACAACATTCAAGAAGATTTTTAAGGGACAACTAGACAATGAACGCCATTACTTTGAAAAATGCATTTAGTATTGTTGTCATAACATGTATGGGTTTCTTAATAAATAATGAAATTATGTTGCGACAATTGAGGTTAGAATCTCTACTGCGGTTTCCTAGATTGAATGTATATCAAAGAGGGTCATGATACGACTACTACAATAGCAGTGATACTTACTTGGTTAAGTTATTAAGTGTGTTACAATTGTGGAGAACCTGGGCATATGAGGAAGAAATCAACGAGGATGTGGAGGCCGGGGAAATGGTAGTGCAGGTAGGGATGCAGTGCCGCCAGGCAAGGAGGTTGCCCGTCAAGATGACATGGCTCAGTTTTATGCCTTTCCAGGCAAGACCGAGATTGAGGTGTCTGATGTAGTGATCACAGGTGCTATCCTTGTTTGTGACCGAATGACTATTATTTTCTTTGATTCGGGTTCTACTTGTTCATATATGTCAGTTTAAGTTTCCCTTGGGATTTGATGTAGTTTGTGAGGTGCTTGATGCCCCCATCCATGTTTCTACCCCAGTTGGAAAGTCGGTCATAGTCATCCATGTCTATCGTGCTTGTCCTATCTTGTTTATGGGTTTTCAGACTTGGGCTAATTTGGTTATTTTGGATATGACTGACTTTTATATAATCTTAGGCAGGACTTGGTTATCCCCCTATTATGTTGTGTTAAATTGTAACACCAAGTCTGTGACTCTATAGATTCAAGGTAGGAAACAATTAGAGTGAGAAGTGGAGTACAAGCCTAAGCCTGCTAAAATCATATCCTCTATTAGGGCTAGGAAACTGGTGGGGCAGGGTTGTTTGGCTTATTTGCCTCATATTCGGGATGTTAAGGTTGAGTCTCCCTCTATTGAGTCTATTCATGTGGTGTCAAAATTTAGGGAAGTGTTTCCTACTTATTTTCCTGGTATGCCTCCAGATAGAGATATAGATTTTTTCATTGATTTGGAACCTGGTACTCACCCCATTTCCATCTATTTGTATTGCATGGCTCCGACATATTAAGAGAGCTTAAGGCTCAAATCCAAGAACTTCTTGATAAAGGTTTCATTCATCCTAGTGCTTCTCTGTGGGGTGCTCCTGTCTTGTTTGTTAAGAAAAAGAATGGTAGTATGAGGATGTGTTTAGACTATCGACAATTGAATAGGGTCACCATTCGAAATAAATATCCATTGTCTTAGATTGATGATTTGTTTGACAAGTTGCAGGGTGCATCCATTTTCTCTAAGATTGATCTAAGGTTTGGCTATCACCAGTTAAAAATTAGGCATGAGGATATACCAAAAACGACATTTAGGACCCGCTATGGGCACAATGAGCTTCTAGTTATGTCATTCGGGTTGACAAATACGCCTACAGCTTTCATGAGTTTGATGAATGGGGTTTTCAAACCCTTTATTGATTCATTTGTGATAGTATATATTGATGACATTTTGGTTTATTTGAAAAGTGAGGAAGAGTATGCCGACCATCTTCGTATTGTTCTAGGTGTTCTTGGGAAACAAAAGTTGTATGTGAAATTTTCTAAGTGTGAATTTTGGTTGACTTCGGTTGCCTTTTTGGGGCATGTAGTTTCAAAGGAAGGGGTAATGGTAGATCCCCAAAAGATTGAAGCAATCAGGAATTAGGTTCGGCCTAGTTCTGTGACTGAAATTAGGAGCTTTGTGAGGATTGTCAACTACTATCATCTATTTGTCAAAAAATTTGCCTCTATTGCCACACATCTGACAAGGTTAACCAAAAAGGAGGTACCTTTCGAATGGACTGAAAAAAATATGAAGAGAGCTTTCAAAATATCAAGACTCTTCTGACCACAACACCTATTCTAGCACTACCGATTGAAGGTAAAATTTTTATTGTTTATTGTGACGCTTCACATTCGGATTTGGGTGTTATGTTGATTCAGGATAAGAGTGTCATAGCTTATGCATCGCGGCAGTTTAAAGTACATAAGCAAAATTACCCGACACATGTTTTGGAGTTGGCAGTGGTAGTGTTTGCTCTCAAGATCTGGCGGGATTACCTCTATGGTGTCAAGTGTGAGGTGTTTACATCACAGTCTACAACATGTATTCACTCAAAAGGATCTGAATTTGAGACAACGAAGGTGGATAGAGTTACTCAAGGATTATGATGTGACCATCTAGTATCATCCGGGTAAGGCTAATGTAGTGGCGGACGTACTAAGCCGAAAAGCGATAAGTATGGGTAGTTTAGCTTGTTTAGGTGTGACCAAGCGACCTTTGGCTAAAGAAATTCAAACCTTGGAGTCTAAGTTCATGCAGTTAGGCATCTCAGAAAGAGGTGGGGTGTTAGCTAGCATTGAGGTTAAGGTCTCCTTCATTGAGGAGATCTAGGCCAAACAGTTTGAGGATGAGAATTTGAATGAGCTTAGAAATAAGATAGTGATTGGTAAGGCACAAGATATGGTTCTTGTTGCAGGGGGCGTGCTCAGTTTTAAGGGAAGGATTTGTGGTCCTAGAGTGGACGACCTGATTCAGAATTTATTGACAGAATCCCATGGTTCACAGTATTCCATTCATCTGGGTGTGACTATGATGTACCGAGAATTGAAGAAACTTTATTGGTGGACTGGAATGAAGAAAGATATAGCGGAGTTTGTGACTAAGTGTCAAAATTGCGAACAAGTAAAATATGAGCATCAAAGACCTGCAGGTTTGCTTTAGAGAATGCCAATTCCAAAATGAAAGTGGGAAAGGATAGCTATAGATTTCATAGTTGGTCTTCCCAAGACATTGGGAAATTATGATTCTATTTGGGTAGTGGTTGACAAATTAACTAAGTCAACCCATTTTATTCCAGTCAGAACAGACTATAATGCTCAGCAGTTGGCTAAGATTTTTGTGAAAAAGATAGTGAGGCTGCATGGGGTGCCCCTTTCTATCATCTCAGACCGTGGTACACATTTCACATCCAA
Organism: Solanum tarapatanum; assembly: GCA_029582485.1. Lineage (NCBI taxonomy): Eukaryota > Viridiplantae > Streptophyta > Magnoliopsida > Solanales > Solanaceae > Solanum > Solanum tarapatanum. The sequence continues at coordinate 22,151 of JAJOOB010016875.1, forward strand.
GTTTTGGGGAAAGTTACATGAGAAGTCGGGTACTCAACTAACTTTTAGCACAACCTTTCATCCGCAAATGGGTGGGCAGTCAGAGAGGACTATTTAAGTGTTAGAGGACATGTTGAGGGCATGTGTGATCAACTTTAGAGAACATTAGGATAAGTTCCTACCTTTGCGCGAGTTCTCCTATAATAGCAGTTACCACTCCAGCATTGATATGGCACTGTTTGAGGCAATGCATGGGAGAGGATATAGATCACCTATATGATGGTTTGAGGCTGGAGATGTAAAACCTTTGGGGGTTGACTTAATGAAGGATGCACATGATAAGGTAAGGAGCATCCAAGCTAAGCTCCTAGCAGTTCAAAGTCAACCGAAAAAGTATGCGGATCATAAGGTAAGGGACATGGCATTTCAAGCTGGTGAACAAGTTCTTATTAAGGTGTCACCCATGAAAGGGGTGATGAGATTCAGCAAGAAAGACAAGTTTAGTCCTCGATATATTGGACCATTTGAAATTCTTGACTGTGTAGGACCAGCAGCTTATAGATTGGACTTACCTCCTAACTTATCGGGAGTTCATTCGGTATTTCATGCGTCTATATTGAAGAGATATCATGGTAATAGGGATTACATCGTAAAATGGGACTCAGTTTTGTTAGACAAAGACCTTCAGTATGAGGAGGAACCGTTTGCATTTTTTTATCGTGATGCCCAGAAGCTGAGGAACAAAGAGATTAAGTCTGTGAAGGTTCAATGAAGGCATCGTCCGATTCAGGAAGCTATTTGGGAAACTGAAAAAGACATGTGAGACAAGTATCCCTAGTTGTTCGACGATTCAGGTACAACTCCACTCTTGTTTTAGCCTATATTTTCCTAAGTTGTCACTCAGGGATGAGTGATGGGTAAATTGGTATCTATTGTAACGACTTGCTCCAGTCGTTATAGAAAAGCCAACGGGGAAAAATTTTAGGCCGAAAAACTTTTTAGTAGTAACTTGAGAATTCTTAGCGTAGTCCAAATTTGGACAAAATCGGAGTCAGTGAGGTCTAGGGAAATATGGTAATGAATGAGAGATCTAATTATGAATTTGATCACATGAGTAGATAGATAAAACATTAAGGAACCCGTATGACTTTATAGAATCGAATTAGGGTTAGTAGAGCTCCTGAAACTGATCTTAGCATGAACGAGTAATGTTTGAATGTCATGGGTCGAAGGTCTGTTGTGAAATGGGGGTTTAGAACTCTAAATTTGACTCTCTGTCTCCTTGCAAGCCGTCAGGGCGGGGCCACTGTAGTGGGGTAGGGTCTGCCACATCGGGACAGACGCGACTTAAGTCGGAAATAAACTCCAAAAATATTATTATTCTACAAGTTTCGTTCTTGAGAGTTAAGAGACGACCCAGGGCTTTTTCTTGAAGGTTTTCCACCTCTTCTAGAACTAAAGGTAAGGATTTTACTCCCATAATCGGTATTTAGATCCATATAACTTAGATTATTAGGTAATTATTGTTGGGGGAAGGTTTTGATCTGAAGTTAATTGTGGAAAAAAGCCCTAAATTGGGCATTGGGATCTTGGGTTTGGCCTAGGGTAGATGATTTCGATTGTAATTCAGGTAATTAGGCCTCGTTTATTGATCCTTGCATTAATTGTTGTTTGTAGACCTAGAACAAGCGGAAAGAATTCGAAAAGAAAGGTTCAAGTGCCTTAGGGGGATTCAAGCTTGTTTTGAAGTAGGTGATGGTTTGATTTAATGTTTGTGTGATGTATGTTAGTATTTGCCTCATTGTAATGCATGTATGTATGACAATGTTGCACTATTGATCACACCTAATGCAAATGAGTATGAATAAACTATTGTAAGCCATGAATCAACACTTGATTGTATGATTATGAAAATGTACATTGTGATTATGATTGTGGCATGTTGAATGGATCGGGTGTCACGTTCTGACACACTAACTGGAATCGGATGTCACGTACCGACATACATATTAGATCGGGTGTCACGTTCCGACACACTAACTTGGATCGGGTGTCACGATCCGACACATTAACAGTTTGGGCATGGGTTCCATGAGAGGACAATTGACTTATCATATATGCGTATTATTGAGAATATGGAATTGTAAGTTGTTCTTTAGATGATAACCAATATTGCATATGTACTGTATATGCGTGTTTACTATGTTGTGAGTGCTTATATACATGTTTCACTTACCGGAATAGCCGCGTAATCCTACCAGTAAATTGTGGTTGTGTACTGATACTGCACTTGCTCCTTCTTTGTTGAGTACAAGGCATCTTCAGGCGGCTACGGACAGATCTCGTTTAGGAGATCAGTGATTGTGATCAGATTCAAGGGTGAGCCAGTTCTTTCAGGCTGCCATGGGTCCTCTATGTTTTAGTCCATTTATTTTCGGACTCAGGTGTCACGACCCAATTTCACAAGTCGTGATAGCACCTATGTTCCCAACCAATAGGTAAGCCAACCTAACATATTTACCAATTATGATAAACTAACTAAGAGGTAAAAGGTAAACACTAAGTAAAAATCTCCAACATTGAGTTCTTCACAAATATGAAATACGGAAAGCTAAAATACCACCCCAAGTTTAGTGTCATAAGTACAAGAGCCTCTAAATATGATGCAAGTCTGAAATTAAATGACAAATCCAAACATAAGGGATATTCTGTCTGAATACTAAAATAACAGAATAAATAAAAGGTAGAAGGAGGTGTGGGCCACGGAACAGCCAAGCAGCTCACCACAACTCCCAGATACTCCAAGCTCAAACTCAAATAGCTCCACGAGATGTGCTCGTACTCGGAATCGAATCTGCACCACAAAAGAGTGCAACAAGTGTAGTATGAGTATGAAACCACGTGTACCCAGTATATCTCATAGACCGACAACGAAGAAGTAGTGACAGGAGTTTAAATAATAAAAATAAGTGTTTTACTTATACAAGTCTATACTACGCTTACCAATCGAGTTTCATCAAAATAAGGATAAACAAACTTCACATAATGTACAACCACCAATAAAGCATGTAATCCACAATAATGAATGATGTAATGAGATGCAGTGCAATGTGACACCATGAAATGATATGCCTCAAAATGGCAAGTACTCTATCAACTGTATATACATGATACTCCTCGGAAATACATCGAGAGTTCATGACCCATGGGGGACTTGCGAGGTCCATATACCGACACGGACGATCTCCACGTGTCTGTGCGAACAATCTCAACGCACTATCATAAAATCAAACAATTTCCGCCCGGACAGTCTCCACGTGCCCAAAATATAATCTTAACATGTCACCATCCCCAGCACGGACGATCTCCACGTGCCCAACTTATACTCAATCTCATGTCAATGCATGTGCATAATATAATCTCAAATAAAGGGGATGATGATGCATCTCAATCAATCAAATATCAGCATAATACATAACCACCTCAACCATCACAAGTATACAGGTTCAAATAAGAACACAATCACGCAAAATAATCAGTCAATAATATATCAGCTAATGCCCATATGCTTTGGCATTCTCAAATTTAAATCTGCATTCTATTGTAATAAACTTTCCCTTTATAACACTAGTACTCGTACCAATGCCTGTCACATCATTGGCACGAGACCCCTCATCTTTTGCCCTTACCCATTGTCTATTCCATTTTTTAATCTTTAAATTAGGAAAACGTCCTCCAACGAAGTCTAAAAGTCTTAACATACCTTGAATG
>JAJOOB010016876.1:0-24912 GCA_029582485.1 Solanum tarapatanum
CTTAATGAAATGATTTACAACCACACAAATTTCTATCATTCATTTTGGACCACAAGTTTTAAAAGTCTTTCCATTTTTCTTAAAGTTTGTGCCAAATCAAAGTACATCATATAAAATGGGACGGAGGGAGTAACATTTTTTAAATTAGGCCAATTGATAGGAGTCAACTTCCACACTAATTGAGTTTTCGGACAACTAAAAAATATATGGTCAATTATTTTAGTTAGGGGTGAACAAAATTGAACCAAAAATCGCATCAAACTACAAATTGAGAAAAAAAAATTCGACTAGTAGTTTGGTATTGAAGAAAAAAAAATTGACTATATTGGGTTGATTTGGTTTTAACTTTAAAAAGTCAATTTGAGACCAAACTAACTTGACATAATATATATATAAAAATTATTTTATACATTAAAGTATTTATTTTGATATAATTTAGAAATATTTCTTATACTTTTTTATAAATTATCTTTTAACAAAATATTTCAAGTTTGACTAAAAATTTTGAATAGTCCAATAAAGGTTATATTCCATAGATATTAGTAAATTCTAATGAAGCTCAATCAAAATCAAATCAATATTATTGCTAAATATCAACTCAAATACTAAGAATGACAATAATGTTGAATATGTGTTCTTTAATGATATATTGGCTTAGACTAATTAGACTTATTTTAACATGATTTATACTTTAAAACTATGATCATTTTCATTTTGACTTATTTATTTGCAATATTTGTTTTATGTGATTTCATTATTATTTTGTATAATTTACTGCAATCATTCATATTATATTTTGTGTTATTTTCTTTTAAAAAAATACCTTTGATAATTATATTTTTGGTAAGACTAAAGAAATATTTAAAACACAAGTTAATTAAAATGTTTGTATTAATACTTTACTGGAAAAACCCGAAAACTCGAGAAATCTGAAATAAAAAAAAAAACCAAAAAGTTTTTAGATTGAAAAATTCAAATTTATTAATTTGATTTGATTTATAGATTAAAAAATCCGACACAAATAATTTAATTTGCTATTTTAAAAAATCCAAACCAATTAAGTTCATGTACACCCCTAATTTTAGTTTCTAAATCACAGACCCGCAAACATCACAATTTGGACGCAATCTCTTAGAAATGTACTATAGTTAACAGGAAAGACATAAAGAATGGAAAATGTTTTTTCTTTTTTTTTGTTTTCAGTGACCATCAAAAACTTCAATTTTTTGGAAAAGATTGACCACTGACTTGAGGTCTTAGAGTTCTAGAGTTAATACCATTATCTAAAATTTATTCATCCAATTCGTCCGATAAGTAGCCGTAAAATAAATTCACCTTGACCATTGAGTTATAGAGTAAAAAGTCTATATATTACCTTAAAGGCTTAAATTTATAGTATAAAAAAGTAAATTTCAAGTATTAGCTTAGAGCTCATATTTGATTTATATATTTATATTTAATATTTTCGGTTATTAGTCAAGTCATTAATGACAAGTTGAATACGACATTATTCATTAATTGACATTAAAAGTTTCACTAATACCTAAATTAAGATAATATGAGTGTGTACTCAGAATTTTCAAATCCTAAATTCGCTCTTGCGTGTAAGTTTAAGCTCCTCTCTATTTTTTATTACTCCATTTCAAGTTGGGTCCGAATCATGGTTAAAATAATAGATATATCCATATATTTGCCCCAAATTTTGTAGTACTACCAAAGTGTAGTAACGTGTCATTTATCTTACACATAAATAATATATTTTGTTTACATAAATAAGATTTTCAGAGAAAACAAAACATTGGCTCATTCAAAACCGATTCAATAAGATTGGGGCGTAAAGTGAAACCTAAGAGAGGGGCCCTAATATTTTATTTTTTTTATCATATATATTTTTATTTAAAACCTACTTTTCTAATATTTTTAGATGTGAAGTCATTAGTTACTGTTTTATAATCGATTTGTTTTATTAATTCATTTTCAATTGATAATATAGGTAATCTATTCAATCAGTTCTCTTGAGACATTGTTGATCTTAATTAAGATTTAATCAATGTTAGTTTTGAGAAACTCTTCAGCTTAGGTGACGGTTACATGAACTTTCAACATTATTCTATAAGAAATATGTGGATTTGAAAAAAAATCAAGTCTTTTTTTTATTGAATATTTTTTTTAGATCATTATCTTCTATTTGTATTATTTCTCTTAATATTTTTAATTCAAAAAATAATCTAAACCATCAGTATCATAATATATATAATGTGTTAAAGAAAGTTCAAGGTTAATACAATGTCTTTTTTAAATTCTCATCATCTAGTGATCTCAATTTACCACTAAATAAGAAATCAAAAATATTTTTATATGATTTAATTGGTTCAAATCTATTTTGAAGTGAAAAAATAACTTGATGTAATATATATATAATGAGACTTTATGATTTCGTTATCAATATTTTCATCAAATTGTTTCTTACGAAATTCAGGTTCTATATTCATCTCATCTGCAATTTCCTTGGTAGAAATCATAACACTCATCGTACATATAAAAAAATTTTCTAAAAAAATAACATTTATAGTAAAACAAAATTTAAAAAATAGAGACCCCAAAAAATATAGGACCCCAAACGATAACTTTAGTGGCGTAGGGGTTAAGACGGACCCGGGTTCATCAACCAAATAAAAGCATTTATTACATAAGTTTGTGTGGAACAATTGGTCAAATAGTATATGATAATTTCTTCTTCCAAAAGTTAAACGTTTTGTAGAACATGAAGGTGTAATGTGTCTAGAAGCAAGTGATTAAAAATGGAGTAATTAAAGGATTGATTAAGTAGTAGAGTCTTACCCGACAACACGTATATCATGTGCACAGTGACAAGTACTAATTAATGAGCATTTTGTGTGGATATATAAAGGTACCTATAGGCTATACTTGCAAAAAAGAATTGAAAGATGGAAAGAATTATCACAAGTGACTATTCCACTTGTAATTAGATAATGTATACCACACCATTCATGTCAAAGTTCATACATCAATGTAGAAATGATTATAATATTTTTGTGTTTTTTTTTTCGCTCGGTATCCGATATTCTTATTGGAGCTCGATTAAATTTAAATTCGCGCTGGAAAGTCGCACATTAGGGGATAAGCACTCCCTAACAAATGTAACTTTATATCCAGAGGACTCAAACCCAAAAATTCTGATTAAAAATAAATTAGTAATTACCACTCCACCAAAATCTTGTCGGTATTTTTGTGTCTTGAAATGATTCATTATATGTTCCACTAAGGCTTGACTTATATTGAGACACATCATATTACTTGGTAACCTTCCACTACCGCAGTGTGCTCATCCTTGTTCCCCATTTTGACTTAATAAATTTCTTCATACCTACCACTTCAACCTAAATTCCATTCTCTCTTAGCCTTACTTTATTTATATAAATATATATAATCTTCAAGTTTCATATCAATGGTTCACACACACATTATCTTTTATCAAGTCACTCTATAACATATATTTAGAAAATTATTAAGATAATCTGATAAATTCTTATAATAAACATATTAGTAATCAATATGCTAAAAATAATATAATTTTGTTGGTTTTCTTTAATCAAATGGAATAGCAAAAAAGGTTAAAAATGCCTCTCTAAAATTATCTTTAAATAACCAGCTTAAACATAAAATCTGTCAAATTTAAAATTCAAAAAATCTAAAATATCTCAACAAAGCTAACAATACTTTGTGATTTGTTAGTATACACACATATGGTATATCTTAATTATAATATATGTATTGGCAAATAGTGCACGTCTTTGTATCATAAGATAGTAGCTAGAGTCAACTTTTTGACTTTAATTTGTGATTTGATTGCCGCAAGCAATAGGTACACTCAATCTCAAAGTGCTTTATATATTTTGTATATATACAATGAATGAATGTATAAAATGGGGCACTAATCTCAAAACACTTGATTAATTAGGAAAATGGCTGCCACTTGGTTTCTGGCTTTTCTTTGTTTTTCTCAAGTTATCTACTTGAATGCCATCCCAATTACAAGTAAGTAATCATATTTCAACTTAATTAACATCGATCAATATATAATATATATTATTTTTTTATGGTTACGCTGAATATACAATTATTTTCGTTGTTAGGATGCAATATTTTGGTGTACAAAACTCAACAACATGAGAATACACAAATGGTAACTACTTGTCTATCTTCTTTCTTTCATTCAAGCAAACATCAGTTCTTTCATAATTTCTTGTCTTTTTTGTCAACTATTTATTAGGAGAATATGGAGGTCGAAAGTATGAAACTAGGTGATGCCGTCATTAGAAGAATGGATGTTGAGGTCAATGACTATCCAGGTTCTGGCGCGAATAATCGCCACACTCCAGGCCACCCCTAGAGATATGATGGATGTGTGTTCACGATTAATGAGTATGATCTTATTATATGTACTCATACTTAATGACTTTTGCATATGTATGTATGCATATATAGTTCAAGCTGAGAGCAATGCGTTCACCCACAATCTGGCCTCAGGCTAAATATGTTGAGTGTGTTTGTAATAAGTAGTGAAAGATATGTGTGCTTTAGATGTTTAGGAGTACTGTGTTACTATGGAAAGCTAATAATTAAAGGGATTCATCTTTTCTTATATACATAGTACTTGTGTTTATTATGAGATTTTTTGAGGATTAACTACCTTCATAAGCTTTATCTGGCTGGATCATATTAATTAATCATGCGAGGAACGGGAATGAGTTAATTTATTAATTAAAGAGGAACTTTCGCATATAGTCACTCAAAAATAGTCTAATTATACTCTATAGCTATAGTTTGCTAATTACGATTTGTAGCTACATGTTATAGGGAGGAGAGTGGCGAGCGAGACTGGGAGAGGGAGGAGAGAGGTGAGCGAGAGAGGGCAGAGAGTGGGAGAGAGGTGAATTGTATATGTATATCGGTTAGATAATTGTATACTATACATATGTATTTGTATATTCTGGTGAGAGAGATTGAGAAAGGGAGGAGAGAGGGGAGTGAGATTGGGAGAGGGAGGAGAGAGGCGAGCGAGAGGGGAGAAAAAATTATATAATTCACATTTCGTTTGTATAATACGCAAGTACGTTTGTATAATTCACATTTTTTTGTATAATTGGGTAATATAAAGTCTGGATTATACAAATATAATAAAACTCAAAATAACTAATTGATACAAACATAAACGTATGAACTTTAAACAATTATACAAAATATATTATACAAATTATATTATATAAATTATATTATACAAAATCCAAAAACTACATGTTTATACAAACTTTTAAAAGTTATACACAAAAAGATTGAATGTATATGATGACAAAAATGAAAAACCAAAGGAAATCATCGTCATATACAAATATAAATAATCGTATACAAATACAAATCAAACAAAGAATTGTTAGCTGCGAATTATACATATACAAACGTGGATAATTATACAAACTCGAAGTCAGTCCACATAATTAATGTATAATGTTAGTCGCGAGGGGTAATTATAGCAAACTATAACTATGATGAGTAATTAAGTAGTATAAATTTGCTTAACCGCACAATTTTCCCTTAATTGTAAATTGGTATCCCAAAGATTAATTGGAGTTCATTTCTCTACTTTTGGTCTCTTTATATTTTAATTTTCATTACTTTACCTATTAATAAGAAATAGTACAATTGTCAAATAGGCAAGTTGGATTGAAATTGGGTGGATCAAATTAGCTGAAAATGTAGGTTATAACCCAACGCGCCCCATTCTTACTGTTGATTTTTTTAAAGGGTAAAAACATGTATTACATATAAGAAAGGGGAATAGCACACTCCTCTCCATCAACGCATGTGCTTCCCTGAAAATAACATTGAACTCGAGGGACATTTCAGCATTACATGTTTATCTTTCTGCTGCCTCAACCTTAACGCCTTTTTCTATGTAAAGCACCGCCACACATCTCCATTTCCACCTCTATTCTCTCCTCTTCCTCTCCAATTCTGTTTGCTTTTTAGCGGAGTTAGTATCTTAGTTCTTCACTGATTTTAACAACACCTTCGTCACTTCATCTTTTTATTGAAATAACCTGTTCCTTATTCCTGTTAATTGTTGTAAGTGTCATTATGATGTAGTTAACAGAATTAGTTACAAATATTTATGAAGGTAGTTAGATAGAACCTTCTAGAAGAAGATTAGCTGGACCTATATGTACTAAGCACCAATTGTAATTGACGTAATTTTTCCATATTCAATAAAATAGTTAATCTATCTTCTCTTTCTAATCTCTCTGTAATAGCTTAGGGAATTCATCAATGGTGGACATATCCACCATGGATTCTGCATACAGAACTCAAAATTAACATGGTATCAGAGCGGCTATCTCACCTTCAGCTAAGCTTAGAGTTTGAGTTCATCACATCAATTCGTTTAGTACACCAATGACGGGAGAACAATCTACTGCAGAAATGGAAGTTCCAGCTACAACGATAATCGATCATCATCATCCTCTCTATCTTCAAGCTTCTGATTCTCCAAGCTTAGTAATAATTCTAATCAAACTCACAAGACCAGAGAACTACCCTTTGTGGAGCAGATCGATGAAACTAGCACTGCGAGGCAAAGGAAAGCTTGGGTTTGTGGATGGTAATTGCACGAAGAGTAAGTTTAAAGGAGAACTAGAAGAATTATTGGAGAAGTGTAAAGCAATTGTGTTGTCATGGATCGGCAGTACTGTTTCTGCTAATTTGATACCAAGCATAGTTTATGCTTCAAATGCTAAGAAGCTATGGGACAAATTTAAGGAGCGTTTTGATAGATCAAATTTAACGAGGATCTACTATTTGTGGGCAGAAATTGCAAATTTGAGGCAGGGAACTGACTCTGTGACAAGCTATTACTCTAAAATGAAGTATCTATGGAACGAACTTGATGTAATGGTTCCACTACCTTCCTGTGATTATGAAGAGTCTAATGTTTATATGGACCATTTGAAATCACAACAATTGTTGCAGTTCCTTATGGGCCAGAATGAGAGTTATAGCAACCTGAGGAGCCATATTTTATCTCGCAATGCAAATGTGACTGTCAATGAAGCTTATGCTACCATGGCTCAAGAGGAAAGACAAAGATCATTAGGAGAGGTTGATCCTTAGAAGGATCATTTGACTATGATAATAGGAAGGGCTCAAGATTACATATCTAAAAGACCAGGAGGTCATGGAGGGTCTGAAGGAGCTGGGAGAAGCCATGAAGGGTCTGGAGGAACTGGAATACCTTGTATCCATTGTGGCTACAAAGGTCATCTAAAGGATGATTTCTACAAGGTATTTGGCTACCCTTCAGACTTCATAAGCAGGAGGAAAGCTTCACAACAAAATCAACAAGCACAACCCAGTTAGAGCAAACCTACAGCCAACACTAGCACCAGTACCAAATCAGGAGTTCCACAAAGAACTGGCTCAGATGATTCTTCCAGTTTAGGATAAGGTACACATTCTTCATTATCAAATGATTTTGCATACGAGTGGATTGTTGATTCTGAAACTTCTCACTACACTACACCTTGTAAGGATCTGCTGACATTAGAAAACTAGACAACCATCTTAGTGATAAAGTTCAGGGACTCTACAATGGCAAGGTCTTGGGGATTGGTAAAGAAATGGAAGGGTTGTATCTCTTAAAGGAAATTGCCACTCCTACTACAAATGCTGTCAGTTTCAAACACCAAGAAGAAGGTGTTCTTTGGCATCTCAAATTGGGCCATCCATCCTCAACTGTGATGCATCACATTCCTTCTATCTCCAAATATATTAGCAATAATATCCAAGAAAAATGTCATATCTGTCCTCTAGCTAAACATCATAGGTCCAACTTTCCTACTAGTTTTAGTATGAAACTTGCTTGTTTTGATTTGATTCATGTCGACTTGTGGGGGACTTATAGAAAGCCTACATATGATAAGAAATACTACTTTGTAACTATTGTTGATGACTATAACAAATATACATGGATTTGTTTGTTACATTCTAAATGTGAGGTTACTACGGTCTTAAAGAATTTCCTTTGTATGATTAAAACTCAGTTTAGTGTCAATGTGAAATCCTTAAGGTCTGACAATGGAACTGAATTCTTCAATACTCATTGCATGCAATTATTGGCCTCACATGACATAATTCACCAAAGTAGTTGTCCCTACACTCCTCAGCAGAATGGTAGTGGAAAGAAAACATAGACACATTTTAGAAAAGACTAGAGCCCTTAAATTCCAAAGTGGTGTCCCTATCAATTTTTGGGGTGATTGTGTTAGAACCTCAGTATACTTGATCAATAAATTGCCTTCTCCAGTTTTGAATGGGAAGACACCTTATGAACTTTTGTATGGAAAGATACGTATCCTTGATCACTTAAAGGTGTTTGGTTGTTTATGTTATGCTAGTAAATTACCTAGAAGTGACAAGTTTGCTGCAAGGGCAAAGAAGGCTGTTTTGGTTGGCTATTCTGAAACTCAAAAGGGCTACAAATTATATGACTTGGAGGATAAGATCTTCTTTGTCAATAGGGATGTTGATTTTAGAGAATCTATTTTTCCTTTTAAGATAGATGCCACATCAGATTTGGACATGTTCAGTATCACTCCTATAGATAATTTCATCCCTGCTAATGCTCCTAGTTCATTAGATGTTATAGAGCAACCTCAATCTTTGCCTGACTTGGTTGAAAACATGCAAGATGACACCTTACCAGATCCTACATTACTTCCTGATGAGGTGCAAGATACTACTCTGGTTGAAGAAGAAGTGCATGGTCCTTCTCTAGTAGATATAGAAGTGCAGGATGCTACTATCATAGACTCCACTTCTGCTGCTCCTGATCACAGCGGACCAGTCAGGGCAACTAGGCCTCCAATATGGCTTAGTGATTATGTTTCTACTAGTAAGCCTAAATGGACCTGCTCCTACCCCATTTCTCAACATGTTTTTTATGATCATTTATCTCCAACTTATCAGATGTATTTGGCAAATGTGTCCATTCCCACTGAACCAACCTCCTTCAAGATGGCTTCTCAAGATCCAAGATAGATTCATGCAATGCAACAGGAGATAGATGCTCTAGAAGCTAATCATACTTGGGAGTTGACTGCTTTACCTGCTGGTCAGAAAACTATAGGTGCTAAATGGGTATATAAGATCAAATACAAAGCTAATGGTGAGGTTGACAAGTTTAAACCAAGGTTTGTGGCCAAAGGCTATACTCAAAGAGAAGGTTTAGACTATCATGAAACTCTCCAGTTGCCAAAATGGTTTCAGTCAGGACTGTTATCAGTGTTGCTGCATCTAAGGAATGGGATCTTTTTCACATGGATGTTAGTAATGTTTTCCTTTAAGGAGACCTGGATGAAGTTGTTTATATCGATCTGCCTCAGGGTTTCCATAGACAGGGGGAGACCAAAGTGTGCAAGCTCTTGAGGTCTTTGTATGGCCTTAAACAGGCTTCAAGGCAATGGAATATTAAACTCACATCAGCCCTCGTGGTTGATAATTACAAACAAAGCTCCAATGATCAATCATTGTTTACCAAGAAGCAAGGATCAAATATTGTAATTATTCTCATATATGTAGATGACCTTCTCATTACTGGAAACAACCAATACCTCATCTATGCAGCACAACAGTATCTCCATAGCAAGCTCAAAGTCAAGGACCTAGGACCACTCACTTATTTCCTAGGGATAGAAGTCATGAGATCCAAACATGGAGCCTTACTCAATTAAAGGAAGTATGCCTTATAAGTCATTTCTGATGTTGGTTTGAGTGGAGCCAAACTAGATTCCACACCATTGGAAGCCAATATCAAGCTCACAAGTGCAGCCTATGATGATCATCTAGGCAATGTGATTGACGACCCTTTATTGGAAGATACTTCTGCCTATCAAAGACTAGTTGGGAAGCTAATCTAACTGACTATAACCAGACCTTATATTTGTTTTGTTGTGCAACTGCTAAGTCAGTTCATGCAACAACCCAAAAACTCTCATTGGGATGCAACACTCACGATAGTTAGATATCTCAAACACTCTCCTGGATTGGGTGTTTTCATGAAGAAAGGTTCTGAACTAAAGTTGAGTGCATACTGTGATTCAGACTGGGTAGCCTGCCCCAACACTAGGAGGTCAATGACAAGGTATGTATTCAACTTGGAGGCTCATTGATCTCTTAGAAATCAAAGAAACAACACAGTTAGTCCCAGCTCAGCAGAATCTGAATATAAAAGCATGGTTGCAGTTATGTCTAAAGTCATTTGGTTGGTTGGATTCTTACAAGATATTGGGGTCAATGTTCCTACTTCTGTAGAGCTCTTCTGTGACAACAAAGCCGCAATACAAATAGTTTCAAATCCCATGTTTCATGAATGTACAAAACACATTGAGATTGATTGCCATTTTGTGAGGGAAAGGTTTTAGGCAAGGTTGATTAAACCTGCACATCTGTCGACTAGTATACAATTGGGTGACTTATTTACCAAATGTCTTGCAGTGGCACAACATCACTTCCTTCTATCCAAACTTGGGGTTCAAGATGTTTTCCACCCTACAGCTTGAGGGGATGTATTGAAATAACCTGTTCCTTATTTTTGTTAATTGTTGTAAGTTTCATTATGATGTAGTTAACATAATTAGTTACAGATGGTTATGAAGGTAGTTAGATAGAACTTCTAGAAAAAGATTAGCTGGACCTATATGTACTAAGCACCAATTGTAATTGACGTAATTTTTCCCTATTCAATAAAATAGTTCATCTATCTTCTCTTTCTAATCTCTCTGTAATAGCTTAGGGAATTCATCAATGGTGGGCATATCCACCATGGATTTTGCATACAGAACTCAAAATTAATACTTTTCTTGTTCTCAATTTGGTACTTCGGTGGCTACTACCTCAAGTAAGTTGTTTATGATCTAAACCCCAATATTGAAAAACATCATTCTCAACTCTAACTCCAACCCCAACCTCAACCCCTCCCACTCATTCATCTAAAAAGAAATTAAATTCCAATCACCCCAACACAAATTATTCATAAAGAATTCACCAAAATGTCCCAAGAAAAGAACTGAAAAATCAATTCTTGATAACTCCCACAACTTGCACCAGTTGCTCTTAATTTTGCAACTAGGTCAAATAATATTGAAACCCTTTTTGGGTGTGAAGTAAATAATCAAGAATTGAACTTGGTCTTCAAATAATAGAAAAAAACACCCCCCAGATAGTTGAAACTTTGAAAATGACTGAAAATGAAAGTTTTCAATTAAAAAAATCCAAACTTTGACTGATTTTAATGATTTTGGAGGCTTTTCACCTTCTGGTTTATAAAATTGAGAGGAAAAAATGGGAATTGAAAGAGGCCAGGTGAAAAAGTGAAGCTGTAGAATCTAATGTTTGATCGCAATTTTTTCCAAAAATTGTGCAGAAGCAACACACACAAAAGTGAAACAAATGAAAGGAGAGAGAAGAGAACTAAGGTGGACTATGGAGAATCAAAAATTAATAATAGTATTAACTGTTTCCCCTTTTTTTGTTTTAGGTTGGAAAAAACAAATTAATTTTCATTTTAAAAAAAGGATTTTACTTGTAAGACTTTCACCCATTTCTCATTAATTACATATTTAATTTTTCAGTTTACAATTGACTGACTAATGTTGTTTATACACAATTAAAAAATATATTGCATAAATCATGAAGTAAGTGTTTTTTAAGAGAAAATTTTAATGAAAAATACAAAATCAGAATTATCATTTAGTAATATTTATTAAAATATTTTCTCTATGTTGAACAAGGTATTTTGCAGAAGTAAGTTTTTTTTCTTGTATTTTAACATGTATCTCAAGGCTTTAGATTGACTTATTTAAATTTGGTTGGGTAAATTCATTAATAAAAATATGATGTATTTCCTAAATTAAAAAATGATTGTCAAAATCTCTAGGGAAGAGGAATATTTATAAGAAAATTTAAGTGCAAAACTACTTGCTATTGAAACAACGGATGATATTTGTGTATCCTAGTCTAACCATGCATTTCAACATTTACTCATGCTAGTTTGTCATTCTCAGGATTCTGATTAATCATGTTAACAAGTGCTTAAGACAAACTTTGGAACCCTAAGCCAAAACTTACATTTAGACTTATAATCACATACAACAAGGTAACACAATCACTATCTATCGTTCCAAGGGTATTGTAACTTCCAATTTTATCATGCAATTTCATCTAACAATTACCCAAGGTCAAGACCCAATCCCTGACTTTCTACAATCTATCAATGAATCGAAATTGAAAGTGAGGAGAAAGTCTATTACCTTACAGTAACGGGAATGGGGTGATTGTGTGATGACAGATGCTTTCAAGGCCAAAAACCACCTCTTCGTTACCAACCCAAACACCAGACCTTTTTATGGAATATGGAATGAGTAGTATTCGGAATGGAAAGGAATCGTGGGAATTATGGGGGAATGGAAGGGATGATTTTATGGGGGAGTTATGGAGTTATTTAGGGAGGTTAAAGTGTTTGAAACGGTTGGAGAGTGAATGGAGGGAAGTGGAAATGATTTCAAATTAGGGGAATTTTAAAGAAGGGGATACGGGTCGGACAAAATGAGGGTTTTGGACCCACGAGACCCCGTCTACGGTCCGTGGGTCGATCTACAGTCTGTAGATTGGGACTGTAGATCACTCTTATACTTGGAAAAGTTTAGGGGCTTACATGGGATCTAAGGACACCATCCACGGTCCGTGGATAGATTGACGGACCGTCGATGGGGTCCGTAGACCTCTGCACTAGACCATTTTCTGTAGAAGTTTTATAGCGTACCTGCACATGTAGCAACCATTAGGCTATTCTTTTTACATTTTCTGGACACTTTTTAGACACGGACCCTATGCTAATTCTAGCCAACACTAAAAAAAACTAAAACACTTATCTAAATTAATACAGAGAATCAACTAAACACAAAGACTGCTAGATGGAAAAAAAATCTATCGTTGGCTAGATTGTATATTTTGGGTTGCCTCCCAAGCAGCACTTGATTTAACGTCGCGGCACGACACAAGCCTCTTGATTACTCAGACTTCATCAAGATGATAGGCCTCCACAACCTTTTGCACACTTTCTGCGTTTCCCAAATAGATCTTGATCCTTTGCCCGTTAACCATGAATCTTGTTCTGTCACTGTTCTCAAGCTCAACCGCTCCATGGGGAATCACTTTTGTGAGAAAAAATGGCCCGGTCCATTTGGATTTGAGTTTGCCCGGAAACAAACGCAACCTAGAGTTGAATAGAAGCACAAGATCACCCACAACAAATTCCCGCTTTTCAATTCTTTGATCCTGATACCTCTTCATCTTCTCTTTGTACAAGGCTGAACTTTCATAAGCTTTTAGGCGAAACTCATCAAGCATATTCAAGTCATTCATTCTTTGGTTAGATGCGGCGCCCCAATCCAAATTTAGCTTATTCATCGCCCACAAAGCCTTATGCTCTAGCTCTACCGGTAAATGGCAAGATTTCCCATATACTAGTTGGTAAGGAGACATACATATGGGAGTCTTGTATGCAATGCGATAGGCCCACAGAGCATCATCAAGCTTTCTTGACCAATCCTTTCTATTAGCATTCACAGTCTTCGCCAAAATCTATTTGATCTCTTTGTTGGACACTTCAACTTGCCCACTAGTCTGCGGATGGTAAGGAGTGACTACATTGTGGCGGACACCATATTTCTCAAGTAGCGCTTTGAACAACTTATTACAAAAGTGGGAACCTCCATCGCTGATAAATGCCCTCGGTGTACCAAATCTAGAGAAGATATTATTTTTCAAGAATGCGGTGACACTTTTACCTTCATTATTGGGTAGCACAACTGCTTCCACCCACTTCGATACATAATCAACCACAACAAGAATATACTTCATCCTGTGTGAACTCTCAAATGGACCCATAAAATTAATTCCCCATACATCAAAACAACTCTATCACCAATATAGGATTCATAGGAAGCTATTGCCTTTTCGAAATCCCTCCTTCTCTTTGGCAACGATCACAAGACTTGGCGAAATCATGAGCATCTTGGTGGATAGTAGGCCAGTAGTACCCACACTGCAAAATCTTATGTGCAGTTCGAATACCACTGTGGTGCCCACCAATAGGTGATGAATGATATGCTTCAAGTACATTCAACATCTCAGTCTCAGGCACACAGCGACGAATAATTCCATCAGTACAACTACGATACAAGTAAGGCTCATCGCAAAAGAATTTCTTCACATCATGCACAAACTTTTTCCTTTGGTGAAAAGACAAATTTGGGGGCACTATATCGCTTGCCAAATAATTAGCAAAGTCTGCGAACCAAGGAATCAGATCATGAGAAGCAACCAATACCTATTCGTCTGGAAAAGCATCATTAATTTCAGCTCCATCACCAAGCTTTAGCATAGCCTCTTCCTCCAATTTGGACAAGTGATCGGCAACTTGATTTTCGGTCCCCTTTCTATCCTTTACCACAAAATCAAACTCTTGCAGCAACAATACCCATCTAATCAGCCTCGGTTTTGCATCCTTCTTCGCCATCAAATACCTCAATGCAGAATGGTCAGTATGCACTATGACCTTAGTACCAAGCAGGTAAGATAAAAAAAATTCGAATGCGAAAACCACTGCAAGAAGCTCTTGTTCAGTCACAGTATAATTCTTCTGGGCCACATTTAGAGCTTTGCTAGCATAGTAAATAGGATGGAGAATTTTCTCTCGCCTCTGTCCCAATGCTACACCAAGTGCTACTCCACTCACATCGCACATTACCTCAAACGGTTGTCCCCAATCCGGTGAAATAATGATAGGTGAGTAACCAACTTCTCCTTCAACTCTCCAAATGCTCTCAGAAAAGCATCATCAAAATCAAACTTATACTCCTTTTTGAATAGTTTGCACAATGGATGTGCAATTTTAGAGAAATCTTTGATGAACCTCCTATAGAAACATGCATTCCCAAGAAAACTTCGAATACCTTTTACAGAGATAGGTAGTGGAAGCTTTTCAATTACCTAAACTTTCGCTTTATCTACCTCAATGCCCTTCTCAGAAATTTGATGACTTAGAACTATCCCTTCCTTCACCATAAAGTGGCACTTCTCCCAATTTAGCACCAGATTGCAATCTTTACATCTTTTCAGTACCTAAGCAAAATGATTCAGACATCGATCAAAAGAGTCACCTACCACAGAGAAATCATCCATAAATACCTCAATAGTATCCTCCACCATATCAGAGAATATTGACATCATAAAATGCTGGAAGGTCGCTGGAGCATTGCATAACCCAAAAGGCATCTGTTTGAAGGCGAAAGTCCTATAAGGGAAACTGAAGGTGGTCTTCTCTTGGTCCTCCGGAGCTATAGAAATCTGATTGTAGCCCGAATAACCATCAAGAAAATAATACCAACCCTTACCAGCAAGCCTATCTAACATCTAATCCATGAATGGCATAGGGAAATGGTCCTTTTCTGTCCAAGCATTTAGCTTCCGGTAGTCCATGCAGACTCTCCATCCAGTCACGGGCCGCATCGGAACAAGCTCATTTCTCTCATTAGGCACCATAGTAATCCCACCTTTCTTAGGCACACATTGAACAGGGCACACCCAACTACTATCTGTAATGGGATAGATAACTCCAGCATCTAACCACTTGATGATCTCCTTTTTAACTTCCTCTTGCATATGTGGATTTAATCTTCTTTGATGCTCAATACTAGGTTTGTGATCTGGCATGAGTTGGATTTTGTGGGAACAAATACTAGGAGGAATCCTAATAATATCTGCAATAGTCCACCCAATATCTCTCTTGAACCTCTTTAACACAGTCACCAAGCACTCTACTTGTCTTACATTTAGATCTGCCGATATGATGACTGGCTAAGTGTTATCTCTGCCCAAGAATACGTACCTCAAATGTGGTGGTAGAGCCTTAAGCTCCAATTTTGGTGCCTCCACAATAGATGGTATTGCCAGTGGAGACTCACGATTCTTCATGTCTAATTCATACTTCTTTTGTTTTGACCGATATTCACACCTATCTAGTGTAGCTACCAACTCATCGTACTCTTCAGTACCATCACTATCGAAATTCATCATAACCGCTGTTAGTGCCTCAACACAGAGTCGCTCTTCAATTTGCACTTCTGCTCCACTCTCAACTCTGTAAGTTATAGCAGATACCGTTTGGAGCTCACCACTCTGCTTCATGGACCTACAAATATTGAAATTTGTTTCTTCATTGTTCAGTGTGAACTTCATCTGTCCCTTCTCCATATCAACCAATGCACGACCTGTGGCAAGGAATGGTCTTCCAAGGATGATGGGAACATCAAAATCGACCTCACAGTCAAGAATCACAAAATCCGCTGGAAAGATGAACGACTCCACTTTTACTAGCACATCATGGAGTACACCAATGGGCCTTTTCACGGTACGATTGGCCATAAGTAGCCGCATCGTAGTAGACTTTGGATCCCCTAGACCCAACTTCTTATAAATAGACAATGGCATGAGGTTGATGCTAGCACCAAGATCACACAATGCCTTAGCAAAGTGTAATAGCCCTATAGTACATGGGATCGTGAAAGCACCAGGGTCTTTCTTCTTCTGCACAATAGATCTTGTAGCAATAGCACTACAATGCTGCAATCTATCATCATCTTCAAAACTCACAGATCTTTTCTTTGTCACCATATCTTTCATAAACTTCGCATACCCAGGCATTTTCTCCAAAGCCTCTATCAAAGGAACATTGATGGAAAGCTTCTTCAACATAGTAGTAAACCTGCGATATTTACCATCTTCATTCTTCTTCACTATCCTCTGTGGAAAAGGTGGTGGAGGTCTAGGTATAGGGACCACTTTCTGAGATATCTCCGCTTCTTTCTCTGTCGCATTCTCAGACTCTTCCCTGACCTCTACCACATCATCTTCTTTTCTAATCTCAAAATCCACCACAGATGGCACAGGTGGATCTATGGTTTGCTTACCCCCTCGAGTAGTAACTGTCATACAATGACCATCATTCTTTGGATTCTGGATAGTGTTGCTAGGAAGAGTGCCAGGTTGACGCGGGTTCACTGTAGTAGACAAATGAGTCATCTGCTGCTCTAGATGCTTTATTGACACTGCATGGGCATCAACCTTTTGACCAATACCAAACAAGTCATTTCTCATCTCCTTCACATTCTCATCAGTTGCATCAAACCTTCTCATCATCTTATGCATCATATCTTCAATACGCGCCATATTGCCTCCAGTTTTCCTAGTACCAGATTCCCAAACTTGAGGGGGAACATAGGGTCCAACCCGATCATTTATGTTGCCATAGTTGTTCCGATTATAATTGTTGTCACGATTGAAGTTCCCATCCCGGACATATTGACCCTCTCAGTTGTAGTTGTCATAGTTCCGACATTGGTTTCCTTGACCTTGGCGCCAATTTTTTGTGTTGGATCCTTGGGCGTTTGGTCGGAAACCCCCCGTCTGATCATTCACCGCATAACCATCTTCTTCATAGTAACACTCTTTAACTGGTGGTGGCGTTCTAGTCAAGTAATTCACAACATTTACCTTCTTTGCACCTCCGCTCACATGCTTCAATACCAACCCCAATTCGGTCCTCATCTGAGCCATCTCCTCTGCAGACTGGTTGTTCGTAGCATGAATGGCAACTATGTTTCTCCTAGTATCCGACCTCCTAATGCTCCATGCTTTATTGTTGCGAGAGATCTTCTCTAATTTTTCTACAATCTCCGCATATGTGCACTAACCACATGATCCTCCAACAATAGTATCAAACACTGCTTTATTGTTGTCATCCTGACCTCGATAGAAATATTCCTTCAGCGACTCATCATCAATACGGTGATTCGGAACACCTCTTACAAATGCAGTGAATCTGTCCCAAGAGCTACTCACAGACTCTCCAGGTAATGCTACAAAATTATTGACCCTATCTTTAGGATTGAGCTTCTTGGACACCGGATAATATCTTGCTAAGAACACATCCGTCAGTTGGTTCCATGTATATATTGAGTTATAAGGAAGCTCAGTGAACCATACAGCAGCATCGCCTGTCAGTGATAGAGGGAACACTCGCAACCCGATGATATCCATATCCAAGTCTGGTCGACCCACACAGCTTTTGCAAACCACTCTTAGCTTGGCTATGTGAGCATGTGGGTCTTTCGATGACGAACCCGAGAATAAGCCCCTCACTGTAAGCATCTGTATTAAGCTACCGGTAACTACAAATGTGTGCCCCGGAGGCAAAGGGGGTAGGACAAGAGGTCCATCTGACTCAGCAATGTTTATGTTGCCCCTATAGTTGTCATGCAGTCGAGGGCCTGGTGGGCCATGCACCCTCACTGCATCTCCCAATTGATTTTCAGTTAGAACATGGTTGTCTCACCCAACCATCCTCGGGGGTTGCAACTCAACTTCATCACCTAGGTTACCTCCGATAGGGTTAACTTGAACTCCTTGATTGTTCATTCTTCGCAATGTTCGGTTCAACTCTGGATCGTTAGGAGTAAGTGGTTCACCTTGGCTCCGTGTGCTTGGCATACACAGGAGTCGGAACCTAAGAGAGACAAAAGAAAAAAGAAAAAGTAAAACTAGGAAATAGTTTACCAAAGTTCAATAATGTAGTTAACATTAATCTAAAAGCCAAATTTCCCGACAACGGCGCCAAAATTTGATATACTCAAATTACACCTCTTTAAAGAAGCATAAGCGATCGTTATCAAGTAAAGAACCCAACTTGTAGGTTGGGGTCGATCCCACGAGGAAAATGGTCTAAACTTAACTTTAAACAACAATTATATTCGTTTGGTCAAATTACTTCCAAAAACAAGTAATTAAAGGAGGGTATTTTGTGAAACAAATTGTAAGAATTCAGTAATTAATCAGTAAAAAAAGTCAATTTTGGTTGTTATCAAGTTGAGAAAATCAACTAGGGTATATGTGTTCCCCACAAGCTCATAACATAGTAATACTAATAATAGCAATCCTTTTCTAGTGTATTACATGCAAAGTGATAAGTTAGGTATCTCTAAATCCTTGGTCCGGCATCTAGAGAATTTCACCCTGCACCTTGGTCCAGCTACGTGTGTATAATTTACTAAACCTTACTTTTACCTCATATTAGACATCATAATCAATGTTTGGCTTAGTTATTACTTCGAACCAATCGACACTAGCCTATTATATAGTATCACACTAAATCTATGTTGATAATTCTTTTCTTGTTGATTACCTCCTTGGTCTGGAAAGTAGCAACAAGGCGAGTTCTAACGTGTGCACTCGTTAAAAAGACTTTTAAACGAATGAATTATCAATGCATACAACAACACTATTCAAGAAATTGCTTAGTTACTATTCATACTTTGTTAATCGCTCATGGTTCCCACAACCCTAGTTGTGGAGTTTAGTTACCCATAATCATATGAACACAATTCATTGTTTTAGATGAAAGAATTATGAACTTACGTAAGAAGAGTAATAATCCCTGAAATTCAACTTGAATTGCAACACCAAAATCTTAAAAATGAACTTAGGAAATTAAGAATTGCTTAAAGTTGTAAGTTAATCTCCTAAGTCAAGAACTGGAATAAAAGTAATTAAGATCTAACCCCCCAAAACGAGGTTTACATACCCTATTTATAGAAAACAAGTCCTAAATTAAAAGGGAAACAAAATAAGGAAAGTTTGTTCAGGCACACTTCTTCATTCCACGAGACTGACTCACGGACCGTCAATGGATCTACAGTCAATGAGTCCCTTCCATCAGCCAGGACTTAGAAAATATTTTAGCTTCCAAAAATTAGCTTCTCTGAAGCAAACGACAGAACTGTAGTACGAATCATAGATCGATCTACAACACGTCAATCCCTCTCCGTAGCTCCATACTTAGAATCTTCAAAAATCAGGTACTGGAACCCTTACAGTATCAATCTACGGATCAACAGTACGGTCCGTATCAATAGTCACCGTGGTTCCACATTTGGTCAGATTTCCCTGATTTGCCTTCCATGCCTTGCCTGCTGATCTACGACCACCGTCTACGGAGCGTCAATGGACCTATGGTCCGTAGATCACCTCCGTAGATGCCCTTTTCTATATTTCTTTCAACTATCTCTTTACTTCCGCGCCTGAACATCTTTTCTGCAAAATATGATAAAAACCAATACAAAAAGTCCCTAGACACACACAACTTGTAAGTGAAATGTATTAGAAATACCCTAAACTCACGGTATATCTATTTACAAGATAATAGATGCTATGGGGTGACTTCGGTAGAGAAGGCGAAACTAGCTGCCTAGCAATTGAAGGATGTGGCCCAAGTATGGTATACTCAATGAAAGAGGAATAGGCCGGTAGAAGCGGGTCCCATAGATTAAGAGGTGTTCCAGAAAGCATTCCTTGATAGGATCTTTCCTCGAGAGAAGATGGAAGCAAATATGGAGGAATTTATCAACCTTCGTCAATGAGGTATGAGCGTGCAAGAATATTCTCTAAAATTCACTAAATTGTCCAAGTATGCTCCATCTTTGGTGTCCAATCCGAGGGATGAGATGAGTCGATTTGTGATGGGTGTGTCTGACTAGATTGAGGAAGAATGCAGTACGGTAATGCTCCATGATAATATGGATATTTCAAATCTAATGATGTATGCTCAACAAGTTGAGGAGTCAACACTTAGGAAGAAGAATAGGGAAGTGAAGAGAGCAAGGACCGATGATGGGAATTATTCTAAAGGTAAGTTTGAGGGTCAAGGGCGACCAAGGTTCAAGAAAAGGTTCTCCAACCAAGGCTTCTCTAGTGCTCCAAGGGTCAACAAATATAGGGTGCCTAACCCTAATCTTCAAGGAGGTAATAGTGGTGGATTTTCTATGGTAAGTCCCATTTGTGCCAAGTGCGGCAAGAAACATGATGGTAAGTGCCTAGTTGGCATGGATAGGTGCTATAGTTGTGGGAAGAGTGGTCATTTGATGAGAGATTGTCCCATGCTTAAAGTTCAAGGAAGAGAGGGCAAGCAAGTCCCTCCTAGAGGTTCAAATTCCAAAGCTCCCATGAAAAAGCACTTTTATGCTCTTTAATTTCGAGGTGACGAAGAGAGCTCCCCGAATGTGGTGACCGGTATGTTACGAGTCTTTTCTATTGATGTATATGCTTTGTTAGATCCCGGTGCCAATTTGTCCTTTGTTACTCCTCTTGTGGCTATGAAGTTTGAAATACTCCCCTGAGAGTTAGTAGAGCCTTTTTCAGTTTCTACCCCCGTTGGTGACTGGGTAGTGGCAAAAAGAGTTTATATAAGTTGTCCTATTTCTTTGTCCCATAAAGTTACCTTGGTGGATTTGATAGAGTTAGACATGCTAGATTTTGATGTGATTTTGGGTATGGATTGGTTGCATGCATACTACGCCTCTATTGATTGTAGGACTCGAGTGGTTAAGTTTCAATTCCCAAATGAGTCTACTTTAGAATGGAAAAGGGGAAATTCTATCCCTAGAGGTCAATTTATTTCTTGTCTCAAAGCTAGGAAAATGATCTCCAAAGGGTGAATTTACCATATTGTTAGGGTGATGGATGTGGAGTCTGAAACCCCTTCCCTAGAGTCGGTCCCCGTGGTGAATGAATTTCTAGAAGTCTTTCTTGATGACTTGCCCGGCATTCCTCTCGAACGGTAAATAGACTTTGGCATTGATCTTTTGTCGAATACGCAATCTATCTCCATTCCTCTTTATAGAATGGCTCCGGCCGAGTTGAAAAAGTTAAATGAGCAATTGAAGGATTTGCTACACAAGGGTTTTATTCAACCGAGTATCTCTCCATGGGGTGCTCCGGTATTGTTTATTAGAAAGAATGATGGGTCCCTTAGGATGTGTATTGACTATCGTCAATTAAACAAGGTGACCATAAAGAATAAGTATCCCCTTCCTAGAATTGACGACTTGTTTGACCAACTTCAAGGGGCTAGTTACTTTTCCAAGATTGATCTACGTTCGGGCTATCAACAACTAAGGGTGAGAGGGGTTGACATTCCCAAGACGACCTTATGAACAAGATATGGTCTCTATTAGTTTCTAGTAATGTCCTTCGGTCTAACTAATGCCCCGGCGGCATTCATGGATCTAATGAATAGGGTGTTTAGACACTACCTTGATATATTTGTGATTGTATTCATCAATGATATTTTGATATATTGGAGGTGTGAAAATGAACACATGGACCATTTGAGGATTGTATTGCAAGTCCTTAAAGACCACCAATTGTATACAAAGTTTAGTAAGTGTGAGTTTTGGCTAAGGTATGTGGCCTTTCTTGGTCATATTATGTCTAGCAAGGGTATTGAGGTAGATCTTAAGTAAACGGATGCGGTCAAGAGTTAGCCTAGACCTCTAACTCCTACCAACATTAGAAGCTTTTTGTGTTTGGCCGGTTACTATAAGAGGTTTGTTGAGGGTTTTTCCTCCATTGCTTCTCCATTGACAGCTTTGACTCAAAATAAAGTTAAGTTTGAGTGGCCGGAGTCTTGTGAGAAAATCTTTCAAGAGTTGAAAGATAGACTTACTTCCGCTCCGGTGTTGACCTTACCGGAGGGTACTGATGGTTTTGTTTTATATTGTGAAGCCTTTAGAATGGGTTTGGGATGTGTCCTTTTGCAACATGGTAAAGTAATTGCCTATGCTTCAAGGCAACTCAAGGTCCATGAAAGGAATTATCCGACCCATGATCTTGAATTAGCGGCGGTTGTGTTTGCTTTGAAAATATGGAGGCATTTTCTATATGGGGGGCATGTTGACGTGTTCACCGATCACAAGAGTCTCCAATATGTGTTTTGCCAAAAAAACTTGAATCTCCGACAGAAAAGGTGGTTAGAACTCTTGAAGGATTATAACATGAGTGTCCTTTACCACCCTCACAAAGCTAATGTGGTAGCGAATGCCCTTAGTCGATTGTCCATGGGTAGTGTGGCTCATGTAAAGGATGAGAAGAAAGAATTGGTTCGTGATGTGCATAGGTTGGCCCGGCTAGGTGTTCAACTAGTGTATTTAACCAAGGGTGGTGTCATGGTCCATAATGTTTCCGAATCATCCTTTGTGATGGACATGAAATCTAAGGAAGACCTCTATCCTATATTAGTTGAGTTGAAAGAGTCGGTACTCAAAAAGTCTGTTGAGGCTTTCTCCCAAGGGGGAGATAGGGTGCTTAGGTACCATAGTCGATTATGTGTTTCGGATGTTGATGGTTTGAGAGAGCAAATTCTAGAAGAAGCTCATGGTTCACGGTATTTTATTCATCCGGGAGCCACCAAGATGTACCGTGATCTACGGAAAGTCTATTGGTGGAATGGTATGAAGAAGGATATAACGGGTTTTGTATCAAAGTGTCGAAATTGTCAACAAGTTAAGGCCGAACATCAAAGGCCGGGAGGCTTGTCCCAAGATATAGATATTCCCACTTGGAAGTGGGAGGATGTGAATATGGATTTTATTGTGGGTTTGCCTCGTACTCGAAGGCAACATGATTCTATTTGGGTTATTGTGGATAGAATGACAAAATCATCCCACTTTATTCCCGTCAAGGTGTCTTTCTCGGCGGGAGACTATGCCAAGTTGTACATCAAAGAGATAGTGAAGTTGCATGGGGTTCCTTTATCTATTATTTCTGATCGGGGTACTCAATTTACTTCACACTTTTGGAAGGAAAGCCAAAAAGTACCAAGGTTAAGCTTAGTACCGCTTTCCACCCTGAAACGGATGGTCAAGCAGAGCGCACCATCCAAACCGTAGAGGATATGTTGAGGGCATGTGTTATAGATTTCAAATGTAATTGATATGACCATCTACCGTTGATAGAGTTTGCCTACAATAATAGTTACCACTCAAGTATTGCCATGGCTCCTTTTGAAGCATTGTATGGTAGGAGATGTAGGTCTTTGGTTGGTTGGTTTGAAGTAGGTAAAATTACTCTAATTGGTCCCAAACTAGTTTATGAGGCCATTGAGAAAGTCTGACTCATTAGAGAGACATTGAGGATGACACAAAGTCGGCCAAAGTCTTATGCCGATGTTAGAAGGAGGGATCTAGAATTTGATATTAATAGTTGGGTCTATTTGAAAATCTCACCTATGAAGGGTGTGATGAGGTTTGGCAAGAAAGGAAAACTTAGTACTCGGTATGTGGGCCCGTATCAAATCATAAAATGTGTTGGGAAAGTTTCCTATGAGTTAGACATGCCAAGTGAGTTTGCCTCGGTTCACCTGATATTTCATGTTTCCATGCTTAAGAAGTGTATTGGTGATCCGGTATCCATCATCTCCTTAGAAAGGTTGGGAGTTGATGAGAGCCTTTCATATGAAGAGGTTCCGGTAGAAATCTTAGGCCGGCAAGTTAAAAGGTTGAGAAATAAGGAAATATCTTCCGTAAAGGTTTTATGGAGGAATCATTTAGTTGAGGGTGCTACATGGGAGGTCGAGGCCAATATGAAGTCCCGATATCCTCATCTTTTTCCTTTTACTCCTACCCAAGCTTAAGGTAAGTAGTCTCTCTTGAGTTTGGAGTCTT
This sequence comes from Solanum tarapatanum, assembly GCA_029582485.1. Lineage (NCBI taxonomy): Eukaryota > Viridiplantae > Streptophyta > Magnoliopsida > Solanales > Solanaceae > Solanum > Solanum tarapatanum. The sequence continues at coordinate 24,690 of JAJOOB010016876.1, forward strand.
GGGAGTCATGTATGTGCTATGTATTCTTCATGATTTCCTTATGATATGCATGTTCTTGTGATAATTCGGGTTTAATATTGTCACGACCCAAGCCTAGGGCCTAGACGTGACCGGCGAATGGGGAACCCGAAGGAACCCCAAACAAGCCTCATAGCGTATCTTACACATCATTGGTCACGGAAGCAATTAAAATGACCATAAGCGATAAGCATAATCAAGGGGG
>JAJOOB010016877.1:0-22354 GCA_029582485.1 Solanum tarapatanum
AGGTTTACATGCCCTATTTATAGAAAACAAATCCTAAATTAAAAGGGAAACAAATTAAGGAATGTTTTGTTCAGGTACGCGTCTTCAATCCACGAGACTGACTTACGGACCGTCGATGGATCTACGGTCCGTAAGTCCCTTCCGTCAGTCAGGACTTAGAAAATATTTTAGCTTCCAAAAATCAGCTTCTCTGACGCATACGACAGACCAACAGTACGGACCGTAGATCGATCTACGGTCCGTCAATCCCCTCCGTACCTCCACACTTAGAATCTTCAAAAATCAGGTACTGGAACCCTCGCAATATCACTCTACGGACCAACAGTACGGTCCGTAGATCAATCTACGGACCGTCAATAGACGCCGTGGTTCCACACTTGGTCAGATTTCCCTGATTTGTCCTCTATGCCTTGCCTGTTGATCTACGGTCATAACCTACGGACCGTGAATGGACCTACGGTCCGTAGATCACCTCCGTGAATGCCTTTCTTCTGCATTTCTTTCAGCTATCTCTACACTTCCGCACTTGAACGTCTTTCCTACAAAACATGATAAAAACACATCAAAACCAATATAAGAAGGTCTTAAACACACACAACTTGTAAGTGAAACGTATTAGAAATACCGTAAACTCACGGTATATCAAGTGTGTGAACCTCTTTTGGACACCCTTGAGCCTTACCTTTCTTTGGAAGAAACTGGATGAAAACATGACCTTTATTAAATCCACTACCCATAATCCTCGTGATTTGTGGTTGATTGAATAGCCAACTTAGGCCAAAAACCTAAGTTGGGGTGTGGTGAAAAGAAAAGGCAAGTCAAGAAGTGCAAGAAAAGTCCTTTTTAACCCATGGTGTTGAGAAAAATGGAACCCCTCCATACAAAAAAAAGGAGAAAAAAAAGAATGTAAAATTTATGAAATAAAGTACAAAAGAAATGGGGTTCCCAAGTAATCCATGGAAAGAGAATAATGGGATGACTTATGAGAACTAAAGAAATTGATGAAAAAAAAGGAAAGGGAGTGTTGAAAGTACCACATTTCACGAGAATGAAAGTCACTGAGCCTAAATGACCATACCTTTGCACTCAGTCCCATTACAAGCCTTGTAAAGACCTTTTTTTATCTTGAGTGAGCTGAAACAATTATTGATTGGAAAATACGGGTAAACCTATGGGTGAAAGTATGCATTGTGTTCTTCTTTGTGAGAGTGAGCGTTGGATTTGATCCAGAATTTTAAATGATTAAACCATTGTGTGTGAATATGGAATCATTCTTTGTGTGAGGGCATTCGAATACCTTTGTTGAGCTCGAACTTGCATTTTAAGCAAATATAGTGAGCTTGAGAATCTTTGATAATGGTGTGTCACAACTTGAGTCTTTGAGTATAAAATTGATTCTTGCATGAGTAAGTTGAGTCTTGTGTACATTCATGGTTGAGTCTTGTGTAGCACTGTTTGAGACACCCTTTTTGGAATGACGAACTTGAGTTTTACTTGACGACAAGCAAAAGTTTAAGTTGGGGGTGTTGATAAGTCCACAATTTGGACTCATTTAGGGCTATATTTTGATAGAATTAGTGTCTTCAAATGCATATTTTGTCTCAATATCTAATGAAAATTCTTAAGTTTTAGGTATTTAGAGTTTGAGGCAGAGCATGGACACTACTTAGCAAGAAGGAACAAGGCGGTTGAAAAAAACGAATAAATGAAGGCCTGAAGATCGCCGAGCCGAGTTGGCAAATTGTCAATGGGACTGGAGATCGCCTTTTGTTCCAGTGTGCTGAGCCCTAAAGGAAAAGGTCAAGTTGGCGATGAAATGGAGCAGTCGGCGCGTCGCCAATCAGTTCCGCGAAGCAGTACCATATCGCCCAACGACTCAAAACGCGAAAAGGCTGAAGGCTAAAGCAAGAAGGTGATGAAATTGACCAAAAGGTGTATCGGCGATCCTGACTAATTGCGCCGAATGGTCTTCCGTAACACAAATTTTCAAACACTATAAATACTTGTTTAAATTTCTAGTAATGATATCATATCACTTGTATTATTCAAAATTTTTACAATTTTTGGAGAGTTTTAAATTTTAGAAGGTTTTGAAGACTTTGTTCTAAGACCTTGAAGATTCAAAGGGTTTCAACTCCATGAAATTGGATGTGGGTCTCGAAGATTCTTCAGTCTTGACGTGTTTTAAGACTTAATTCTTCATACCCAATTGATGGAAACTGATATTGGTATAAATATTTATATCTTTTACATGTCTAGCTAAAACCCCAATCCTTGGGGTGTGATTTTGTGAATATGGGTTAAATTATATATTGGGTCTTGCTTGTTGATGCTTTATTTGTTATTTAACTATGATTTCATTTAGTAGTTGTGTATGAACTTAATGGGATTGTAGTTGCAAATACAATTTCATCTTAGTGTTTTTGGCTTCCTCGAGAGAGAGGTCGTAAAACTAAGATTACTAAACTGATAACCGGTGGTATTGGGTCGACATGGTTTCAACTCGAGAGAGTGAATCGTAGTCCTTCTCCCACACATTCAGCTTGAGATAGTGAATGGGCTGAGGTGGAGGCTGTGCTTAATTCGACAACTCGGTGTTCGAGAGAAACCGAGTTGATTCGGGGTAATTTGCTTGAGAGAGAATTTACCCGCACTATAGTCTAGCATAGTCACAAAAGTTCAACAATTTACTATCAAAAGGCATGTACCCAATATTCTAGTTTAACCTGTATTCCTATCACATCCCAAGAATCCTATCTCCATATCTCGTTTCCTTATATTTTTACTCTTTTTTTGTTGTTAATTAATACAAACCCCCATCGATAATTGACGCTTGCATCACTCCTTAGATTTAGTATGTTTTTAGTCGTTAATATTTATAGTAATGACTAATTAGAACTTGATTTTATTTTTCTACTAATTCTCTAAACCACTTCGCGTGGGAACGATCCCAACCCTTGGTTGGGTTATATCACTACACGCGATCGTTTGGCATTTGAACCGAAATAATATCAGTTGATTACATTAAACATCAAGCATGCATCATTATATTAAGCAATTAAGTCAATATTCTCATTGGCTTCATTAAGAGCACATTCATTCATTAGACATTAAGACATTGGAGAACCACACCATAGCCCTCTCAAAGCCACTCATGCAATGTATGGATGTCATCCCATACTACCACCCACACTTCATAGAACCTCTTGAGAAACCATAGCACGTATCTCACATGATGGGAATAAGCATTAACCGATATAGACCATGTAAGCTTAACATGTAATCCGGTGTCTATCCCATACCGTAAAGGATTGGTCTACTTACTTAAGGTAGGACCGGTAACATTTTAGCTTAGGTGGATCCACTAGCTAATAACCTATGCAGGCACATAGTTATGGGATAAAAAAGATGTTCATTGAAACCCGGCCTAACGTAGGGAGAGCTTCCATCTTACCATATCTACTCGGTACTTAGCCTCCATTACCATAGAGTAGCTCATTCACATTAACATTATTGTACTTGAGAGGGCACCCAACATTAGGTCTATCGACCAAAAGTAAATTACACATGAAAGGGCCACCACCATTAGGTCTACCAATTCAAGGTAAATTATGAGGAAAGTTCATTTATTCCTCAAGAAAGGGTCAACACCATTAGGTCTAACGATTCAAGGTTCATCATTTTAAACCTGAAAGGACTACCACCGTTAGGTCTACCGATTCAAGGTTTATCATTACATCCATTCATAGACTCCTCATGAAAGGGCTACCAATTCTTGAGCTCCAAACCTTGACTTCTTCTTCTCCAATGGTGGGTTCTAGAGAGAGGATTATTTGGAGAGGAGGTAGTTTCTATTTTTGAGTTTTGGGAATAATGAATTGAAAAAGGGTGTTTAATAGTTTAAAAAGCCTTAAATAACTCTAATTAATCAAAATAAACTGACCCCTAACTAATCAAACCACCCTAAGAATTTATCACTTTGCCCTCAACTTGGTCAAGATTAGGCAGCCTACAAGTGAGACCTACCCCACCAACCCACGGACCGTGAGGGTAACAACCCACTCGAAAAGATGCTACCACTTAAAGGAGAAAACTAATTTAATACCTGCGACATTTAAAAGAGAATAACAAAGGGAATATTTCTTTTACTCTAGTAGAGGAATTAGGTTCACAGAAAAAAAAATAGTTAAAGAAGTGAAACCTGCCCATTTACACATTAATTTGATGCCAAACTGAAACTGTGTAACATTTTATCTTATGGCGGAAGAACCCTTCCAAAATAATCTAAGCAAATAACTTACTAGATTTTTGTGCATATTTCATCCTCACACTCAAAATAATATAACAGGATATTACCAACTTCCGAGTACAAACCTTTGTTGGTTCATGCTTCACACAAACATTCAAAACCAATAGTAAATTTAGTATATTACAAGACTTGGATTTACACACCCCAAAAAGAACAAAACATATAGCCATACTTATATTACAACCCATGGTGACATGATCAAATTAGCCTTCAAAATTTCATGTAAATGTAAACAAACAGATCATGTACTAGTCCCAAGATTTATGCAAAACTATAGATGCCTATATGCAAATGTGATCTTCCCATAAATCTCGCAAAAAATCCGCCTCCAATGGCCAGCTTCAAGTATCCCCTCGAACGCTCCCTATGATAGAAATAACTATCGCTAAGTATAAAGCTTAGTGGTGTAAAAACTATATGCGTGGAGCCGCTTGATTCACCAAGTTACCTTTCAAAAGTCATGGATAGCAAAATTGAAACATAATAAATAAATCAAGTAAACAATATATTAAGGGTATCTAGTTCTATATTTAAATATCCAAGTGTCCAGAACGATCATAGCACCATTTCCCAAGAGATCCAATACCAAGGCTCGCCCAATATATACATCATACCGTCACACCCAGCATAACCAAGTATTAAGAAGGACCGAAGCCCTGCATCAAGAAGGACCGAAGCCCTGTATCAAGAAGGGTCAAAGCCCAATAATCAAGAGAATCAAGAACCATATTAAAAATAGCTTCCTAATTCATAATTAATATGGACAACATCCATACTTAAGACGAACCAAAAATTCAGAGTCAAGATGGCAAATAATCCGAATCAATAGGCATGCCAATAGTGACAAAGTCACAGCCACAAGAAGGACAAAGTCCCAACAAGAATGCCAAGTGATCAAGCAATCCGTACAAGTGGGCGAGTTACACAAGTGTCTTGAAAGTCTCATAAAATATTAATACGACAATACAATGTGGCAACAAGTAACCAAGGTATCGAGATAACCCTTCAAATATACAAGCAAATAACAAGAGTACAAGTACAAGTTTATACCCAAACCTAGGGCTTTAGCATAGAAACAGTCAAACAAAACTTCAAGAATTCAAACCGTAGCCCGACCAACGTATCAAGGTTCTTAGCTTGTACACGAGAATATATAACCTTAAAAAATAAAATTCAATAACTTCTCTAACTTTTATTAGCTCAATAATGTTGGCGTAAAACATGATCATCATCACAAGTAAGCCTGGCATGTACAAATTCAACTATACTCCCAGAACAGTCAATCTGTCCAGCCTGGGACCTCAAGTCACAACTTAAAGTTGTAAAGGAAAAACGCAAAACTGTAGTTTATATCCTTGATAAAAGATGTAGGTACATCTCTAAAGGTTGCAAATAAACAAGAATCACCTCAAAATATATTTTGTACAAAAATGATTTCAAAACACTAACAGTTGATCATACAGTATTTCAAATTCTAAAATATGGACAGAACTTGCCCTATGTTGCGTCCCATATTCCTAATTCATAATAGCCAAATTAGAGTTTTACATAAACATAATAGTTGTAGGTATACGAATTAGGTTTCCAAATGATATTTATTCACTGTAAACAAAGTTATAGAGAACGAGATATGCATAAATTACCAAACACTACCCAGCTTAGAAACAGATTTCATCACTTACCAAAAAGAATGGTGTGTCTCGAATCCCATCCAAAAGGACAAAGTTTTCCTGTTGTGATTTTGAAGAACAATTTGTGTAGATATGTTTCTAAGGTTGTAAGACTTGAGGAACGAATTTACTAAAGGAGGTGTGAAAATATATAGTCACAAAAGTGATGTTTATCACTTGTACAGCTGTCCTTCAAAAGTGCTACCCAAATAGTTGTGTGCTGCCCAAAATGCATACATATATACTTATATATACATATCCTGCACCTCCTTTTGAGTTATAGATAATTCCAACTAGAATGTTACCTAAATACCCCAAAATAATCCCTTTAATGACTGTCTCAATTTATGTTAAGCAAGTTTGCAAATATGGCAAAATTTTAAGTTCCCAAAACGAGAATAAAACATATCGTAGTAATTAAGAACGATAAATCAACATGCGACTCTTGGTTAGTATTATAGGGTGTTACAACTCTCTCCCTCTAAAAGAAATTTCGTCTCGAAATTTACCTTACACTAGTCTTGAACATGTGCGGATACTGGGTCCTCATTTCTTCTTCTCTCTCCAAAGTTGCTTCTGTTCAGAATGGGTCCTCCAAAGTACCTTAACTAAGTGGATTCTCTTGTTTCTAAGTTGCTTTAGTTCTCGAGCTTCAATTAGGATAGGTTCTTCATTATATGTCAAGTTAGGATTAACCTCAATCGATTCAACTAGAAGGACATGAGATGGATCAGAACAATATCTTCTGAGCATAGAAACATGGAAAACAATGTGGATCTTGTCTAACTCAGGTGGTAAAGCTAATTGTAGTACAAATTCTGGGAAGAACCAAAATTCAAGATTCAATATGGCATTTATGTTGACTTCGTTGGGAGGCTCGCGTAGTTTGTTACGTCAGCTCCGAAAAAGGGTGTGATAAGAAATGCTCAATTTCCAACCTTTTCAAGAATCTCATAAAGTCCAATAAATCGGGGACTAAGTTTTCCTTTTTGGCCAAATCTCATAATCTTTTTCCATGGAGACACCTTTAAGAATAGATTATCTCCAACTATATATTCAATGTCACGCCTTTTAAGATTAGCGTATGACTTTTGTCTATTCGAAGAAATCTTTAGACGATCCTTGATAATTTTTACCTTGTCCTCTGTTTGATGCACAATTTCACGAACAACAAGCTTTCTTTCACTAACTTCACTCCAACAAAGAGGGGTCTGACATTTTCTTCCGTATAAGGCTTCATAAGGAGGCATTTCAATACTCGATTGGTAACTGTTATTGTAAGAAAATTCTATCAAAGCCAAGTGTTTGTCCCAACTACCCTCAAACTCCATTATGCGAGCTCAAAGCATATCCTCCAAAATTTGTCTCACTCTTTCCAACTGACCGTATGTCTGAGGATGGAACAAAGTGCTAAATTTCAACTTAGTACCCAAAGCTTCCTGTAAGCTGCCCCAAAATCTTGATGTGAACCTTGGGTCTAGGTTAGATATAATAGACACACGGATTCCATGTAGTCTTACAATCTCATTAATTTACAATTCGGCTAAACACTCAAGTGAGTAATCCATCCTGATTGCTAAGAAGTGAGCACTCTTGGTTAGCCTGTCCACAATCACCCATATTGCATCATGATTTCTCTAAGTGCGAGGAAGTCCAGAAACAAAGTCCATAGTAATTCTCTCCCATTTCCATTCAGGCATCGACAAGGGTTGTAATAAACCAATTGGGACCTTGCGTTTTATCTGTACTTGCTGAAAAACCAAACATTTTGAAATGACTTCCGCAATGTCTCTCTTTATACCGTTTCACCAATAATATTCTTTGATGGTCTGGTGGATCTTTGTACCTTTAGGATGCATTCCATATGATGTTGTATGTGCTTCATTCATGATTTCTCTTCTCAATTTTTCATCATGAGGGATACATAACCTATTTTGATAAAAATAAGGAACCATCCTCCGTTAATACAAAATCAAGCTTTTCCCCATTTCGAACTTCTCTAGTCAATTTTATGAGTCTCTCATCTAACCTTTGTGCTTATTTCACATGTTCAAGTAATATTGGTTTGACTTGCAAATTAGCAATAACTGAACCATTTGAATCAAGTGCAAAACAAACCCTCATGGCTCTTAACTCAAGAAGTAAGGGACACAGACTCAAAGCTAAGCTTGCGAATGATTGTTTTCGACTTAAGGCATCAGCCACCACATTGGCTTTACCTGGATGATAGTTAATCATGCAGTCATAATCCTTGATGAGTTCAGACCATCTACGTGTTCTTAGGTTCAACTCCTTTTGTGTACCCAAGTACTTTAAGCTCTTGTAATCAGTAAATATATGACATTTTTCTCCATACAAATAATGCCGCCATATTTTTAAAGCAAACACTATAGCAGCAAGTTCAAGATCGTGAGTAGGATAATTCAATTCATGTGGTTTCAATTTCCGCGAAGCATAAGAAATAACTTTCCCTTCTTGCATCAAAACACATCACAAACCTCCATGAGAATCATTACTATATATGACATACTATTTCCCCTCAATTGGTAAAGTAAGGACAGGAGCTTGTGTCAACAAGGATTTGAGAGTTTCAAGGCTCTCTTGGCATTTGTCATCCCAAGTAAACTTTACTTCCTTCTTCAAGAGTTTAGTAAAAGGGGATGCGATAATGGGGAATCCTTTCACAAATCTTCTATAGTACCCTGCTAACCCAAAGAAACTTCTTACCTCACTCAGAATTTTGGGAGGTCTCCGTTCAACAACTACTTGAATTTTTACTAGGATCAACCTTTACACATTCAGTTGATACAACATGTCCTAGAAAAGCCACTTCATTAAGCCAAAATTCATACTTGGAAAGTTTAGCGTAAAGTTCTTTCTCCTTTAAAATTTACAACACAATCTGAAGGTGTTTATCATGGTCTATTAGAAGAACATGCCAAAACTTATTTCCTTCAAAAGAGAAGATAACATTGCATTAGGGACATGTACTTGATGCCTATGCACTGTACATGCGATAAAAATGTTATAACCCATGTAAGTGAAAAATTAATCTAAATAGAACCTTTTCGAAAGTGAACAAATATACAAGTAATTCACAACAAAAGTCCTAGAACCACAAACTTAGGCTCTGATACCAATACTTGTAATAACCCACTTGGAAGGATGCTACCACTTAAAGGAGAAAACTAATTTAATACCTGCAATATTTAAAAGAGAATAACAAAGGGCATATTTATTTTAGTCTAGTAGAGGAATTAGGTTCACAGAAAAAAAAAAGTTAACGAAGTGAAACCTGCCCATTTACACATTAATTTGATGCCAAACTGAAACTGCTTAACATTTTATCTTATGGCGGAAGAACCCTTCAAAAATAATCTAAGCAAATAACTTACTAGATTTTTGTGCATATTTCATCCTCACACACAAAATAATATAACAAGATATTACAAACTTCCGAGTACAAACCTTTGCCGGTTCATTTGTGAAAATGTGCAAATGATATTGGTTGGAGAGGGAAGTTCCTCCAATGTAATGAGAAAAGCTAAGTTTTTATGCATAATGAGTTTGTGGATGTAGTTCCTACCTTCTTGTTGTGTTTTGAGCTTTTTATGTGGAGTTGATGTTCCTCCTAACTATGTGAATCGTTATAATGTTGAATGCATGATTGTGGGCTGCTAGTTTTCAAGCGCTTACCCTTTATGTTTGTAAGTGTCATTTGAAGATGAATGTTTCCAAGTGGGGGATATTGTGATGACCCTAAAATGAAATAGGATGAACTAGAGCTTCGCATGTGTTTTGGAAGTTGGTAATTTGTGAAAATTAAGAGTTTTGGCTTTTAAGGTTTAGTTTGAAGAGTTTTGAGGTCGAACGTCAAGGGACGACCATGACGTTCAACGATTTGTGTTTTGAGCTAATGCGTTTTAGTGGTGTAATATTTCCCTAGTCTTGTCTTAAAAGGGGTTTAAGGAGTCAACGTCAAAACACGTGTTAGACTCTATGCTATGAGACGTACTCTAGGTTGGTTGAGGGTGCTAGACAACGATCCAAGCCAAAAGGAGCAAGCTTTAGCCAAAAAGCCAAGGCTATCCCAAGTTGGCTGCTCACTGCCCCAAAGACCACGGGCACCACCACGACCAGTGGTGCCCTAGACGGTCCGTATTCTTGAGCTTGAAGATGTCATGGGCCCTTGAGGGTTTGACATATTCGAGAGGCCCACTAGTCATGGGACCACGAGCATCACCACGAGCCGTGGTGCCCTTCACGACCCATCCAAGTGGGCGTGGTCCCTGACGGGGCTGCCTCATTTAGGGGCTCTTGGGTAATTTCTTTTAAATGTTTTTATCATGTGGGGTTTGGTTTAAATGGTTTATATCCTTAATATAAATAGTTTTAAGTCTTAAAATCTTCCTTTAACTATTTATTTCAATGACCCTAATCAAAAACACCAAAGTTCTTCTCTCTCTATATTTCTCTCAAGCTCAATGAAGAAAAAGGTGTGGGAAGCTAGGGTTTCGAATTCAAGGTTTCGTCCATCAAATTTCTTGGGCATTCTTGATAATAACTATGGTGGCTCTTCATCAAGGACTCATCTTCATCCTAGAGTCAATTTCAAAGGATTTTACAATGTTCTCAAAAAGTGACTAAAAGCTTGTTTCGAAATCTACCAAGGGTTCTTGCATGAAAATGATTTGAAACGTTTGGATATGGATAAATTGATGGTTGTTTATGGTATTTGAATGAAATACTCCATGAACCCTTGTCTTCTACAAAACCATAAAATTTGATATGAAATAGGTCTATTTCTATAAATTCAAAGTTGATGGAATTATGTGTAAAGTGAATTGTATTGATATCTCTTGTGTTGTTTGATGTTTATTCATGATTAATAGGTGATAATGGGTGAATTAAGGATGGTAAGCCTTATGGGTGAAGTAATGGTGATTGCTTGGATTTTAGTGATTTTGGGTATGGCTTTGGATTATGGTAAGAAATTTTGAACTCTCTTTATTGAATTGATTGTTGTTGGTAGGTTGAATCCACCTTTGGTGGAAGTGTTATATCTTATTCTTGTGTGGTATTTTTGTGAATTGAGGCCATGAAGGGCATTTATTGAGTGGTATTATCTTGTTGTATTATTATACACATATGAGGCTATATGTAAAGTCCTATATGAAGCTATATGTAAAGTTTGTGTGAAGCTATAATGTGATGATGTTCTAATGGTATTAATGTGATACTGTATAAAGTGTTATTATGCTAATGTAGCATGTTTCTTGGTAAGAGGTACTATGAGTTGGTTGAACTAGAAAAGGAACCCTCTCTAGTACACATATGTGAATCAAATTACTCTATGGAAACAAAGGCTAATCCCCAAATGGATGTGGTTAGGATGGTGGCCTAGTTGAGCATCAGATTAGCCACAATGAACTTCCTTGGACATCTCTTAAACCATGTGCCAACATGGGTTGCTTTTAGTTCTACCCTTGGCAAGTAGAACAACCTCCACAGAGTAGGATAGACTCCGGATTCCATACCTTGCTAGTGTGGTCTATGTCGGTTAAGGCCTATTTCCATCATATGGGACGTGCACTCTAGTATTGGATAGGTTCTACAATGTGTAGGTAGTAGTATGGGATGCTATCTACACATGGCACGAGTAGACTTAGAAGAGGCTAAAGTGAGTTCCCTAAGCCTTAGGGCTATTATGTGATTATCCCATATATGTTTGTATGTCTCATAAATGGTTTTATAAAGAATTTTGAATTAGTATGTTATAATGTACTGATAAAACCCATGTCCATGGTAACTCTTAGGAACACTTAAGTGTATATAAAGAGGTTGTATTGGCGGTCACTTCATTATTCACCTAAGTGTGGCTTAAGGTGACTTGAGATAGAGGCTTAAATGGTAATGAAGGAATTACCTTGCTATCTTGTTTAACTATTGTATACTTGTGTTAATTGAGTTGTAAATGAGGTAAATATGGTCTTATTTGTGAATAGTGACTTGAAACGTGGGTTTAGGTTGTGGTTTTAAAGGTTTGTTAAAGAAGGTCTTTAAAGCATACATTCCTTGTAAATGTCCGTTGTGCATGTTTTCGTGCATGGTCATCATACTTAGTACTTATTGTACTAATTCCATATTTCTCTATTATTACAAGTGTAGGTGGTGGAAAGTGAGGATATCCTTTGAGGAAGCTTGGGATATTGACTCTTCTAAAGAAGCTTGGTATGTCCTCATATATTCGAGGACATAGTTGTTATCTTTCTAGTATATCTATTTAGACATTGTTTAAGAATTATATTTTTTCTATTGTTGTAAAGGGCCCGGTCCCTAAGATGTTCTATTCGTTTCTAAGATGGTACATGAGACTTAGAAATTCTACTTCTTTACATTTGAAAGATTTTATGAGTATTATGGATTTGTTTTAAAAAGTGTTTTTGTTCCTTACGGTTTTTATTACCGAATGCGATGATTGATTGCTAAGGGCTAGTATTAGACCTCCAAAAGGTCGAGTACGCATGTTACGACTTGGGGGTGCTCTCGGGTCGTGAAAAACTTGGCATCAGAGCATAAGGTTTTGGAAATTGTCCCTTAGGATTCAGAGTCTTATATGCCACGTCTAGTAAAGTCTTCTTCGTCAGTGTGAGTCGCGACACATCTGTGAGAGAGAGGCTATACGACGGTAGAAGTTTCACTTCTTTCATTAATCTTGATGTCGTGCCTTAGAGTTTGGTCTATAAGTGTCCATTTCCTAATCATTCCATTGTGTTTATAGGAAATGAATACGAGGGCTAACCCGAAGAGAGCGGAAGAGGATATTGGAAATAAGGAAGTTCCTCTCCAAGATGTTCAAGGTCTTCAAGGTGGCCAAGTCCCTATAGGTGAATAAGAGAATGAGGTTCAGGTGGGTCCCCCAAACATGACTAATGATGAGATTAGGGCAGCTTTTCTAACCCTAACTCAAACGATGACGGCTCAAGCTAACCAAGATATAGGGCCTAGGGTAAATGCTAATGAGAGTACCGCGGCCTCAAGATTGAGAGACTTCATGAGGATGAATCCCCCTATCTTTTTGGGCTCTAGAATTAGAGAAGATCCCCAAGGATTCTTGGATGAGATTTACAAAATTGTGGATGCTATGGGAGTATCTTCTAGAGAGAAAGCGGAATTGGCTTCATACCAATTGAAGGAGGTGGCCCAAATTTGGTACACTCAATGGAAGGCAAATAGGCCGGAGGAAGCGGGTCCTATAGAATGGGAGGAGTTTAAGGAAGCATTCTTGGGTAAGTACTTTCCCCTAGAGAAAAGGGAGTGCAAAATTGAGGAGATTAATCTTAGGCAAGGTAATATGAGTGGGGAGGAGTATGCTTTGAAGTTCTCTATGTTGTCTAGGTATGCTCCATCTTTGGTGTCTAACTCTAGAGAAGAGATGAGTAGGTTTGTTACCGGTGTATCCGACATGGTGAAAGAAGAGTGTCGTACGGCAATGTTCCATGGTGACATGAACATCTCTAGGCTTGTTGTGTATGCTCAATCTATAAAGGAGTCCAAGATGACTAGGGTGAGAAAATACTTAAAAAGGGGTGGGTATGAGAATCAAGGACAACCTACGCTTACGAAGAGGGCTCCAAATCAAGATCTCTCATGTGCTCCTAAGGTTAACTATGAAGGAGGTGGTGGTTCTCAATTTTCTAAGCCTACTTGCTCCACTTGTGGAAAGAAGCATTTTGGGAAGTGTCTAGCCGATACTAGTGGATGCTATGGTTGTGGGAAGAATGATCACGAGGTGAGAGATTATCCCACACTCACAGCTAGACGAAGGGAGGCCAAGCAAGCATCACATGGTGGCCCAAATCTTGATGATCAAAAGAAGACTCGTTTCTATGCTCTCCAAGCTAACAAGGAGGCAAATCCAAATGGAGGTGCCGGTAAGTTATAGTTCCTTCCTTTTGTGATGAGGTCCTTATGTGTTGTTCATGATAATCTAGTTGGGTTTTTTCTAAGTGGGGAATGGTCTGTTGAATAATAAGGTTTTGAGAGTATTGATGTCCTTGTCTCTTTCCTTCTATTCCACTCAAGCTTGAGATTTAGAGTTTCAAGTATCATGATGCATGTTTTGGAGTCTAGTGTAATGAGTTTCCATGGTATCCTTATGCTATGCATGTTTTCATGAGTTTATGTTAACATGAGAAAATGAGCTTTAATAATTTTGTCCCTCATGTTGTTATGCCTCTAGAATGAAATGCCTCAATGTGTATTCTTGAAAATGTTGCACAATTATGCTTTTATGGGAAATTTGCAAGATGTGCAAATGATATTGGTTGGAGAGGGAAGTTCCTCCAATGTAATGAGAAAAGCTAAGTTTTTTATGCGTAATGAGTTTGTAGATGTAGTTCCTACCTTCTTGTTGTGTTTTGAGCTTTTTATGTGGAGTTGATGTTCCTCCTAACTATGTGAATCGTTATAATGTTGAATGCATGATTGTGGGCTGCTAGTTTTAAAACCATTACCCTTTATGTTTGTAAGTGTCATTCGAGGACGAATGTTTCCAAGTGGGGGATATAGTTATGACCCTAAAATGAAATAGGATGAACTAGAGCTTCGCATGTGTTTTGGAAGTTGGTAATTTGTGAAAATGAAGATTTTTGGGTTTTAAGGTTTAGTTTGAAGAGTTTTGAGGTCGAACGTCAAGGGACGACCATGATGTTCGGTGACTTGTGTTTTGAGCTAATGTGTTTTAGTGGTGTAATGTTGCCCTAGTCTGGTTTTAAAAGGGGTTTAAGGAGTCAACGTCAAGACACGTGTTAGACTCTATGCTATGAGACCTACTCTAGGTTGGTTGAGGGTGCTAGACAAGGAGCCAAGCCAAAAGGGGCAAGCCTTAGCCAAAATGCCAAGGCTGTCCCAAGTTGGTTGCTCACTGCCCCAAAGACCACGGGCACCACCACAACCAGTGGTGCCCTAGGCGGTCCGTATTCTTAGGCATGAAGATGCCTTGGCCCTTGAGGGTTTGACATGGTGGAGAGGCCCACTGGTCATGGGACCACGGGAACCACCATGAGTCGTGGTGCCCTTCACGACCCGTCCAATAGGGCATGGTCCCTGACGGGGTTGCCTCATTTAGGGGCTCTTCGGTAATTTCTTTTAAATGTTTTTATCATGTGGGGTTGGTTTTAAATGGTTTATATCCTTACTATAAATAGTTTTAACTCTTAAAACCTTCCTTTAACTCATTATTTCAAAGACCCTAATCAAAAACCCCAAAGTTCTTCTCTCTCTATATTTCTCCCAAGCTCAAGGAAGAAGAAGGTGTGGGAAGCTAGGGTTTCGAATTCAAGGTTTCCTCCATCAAATTTCTTGGGCATTCCTGATAATAAGTATGGTGGCTCTTCATCTAGTACTCATCTTCATCCTAGAGACAATTTTAAAGGATTTTACAATGTTTTCAAAAAGTGACTAAAAGCTTGTTTTGAATTCTACCAAGGGTTCTTGCATGAAAATGATTTGAAATGTTTGGATATGGATAAATTGAAGTTTGTTTGTGGTTTTTGAATGAAATACTCCATGAACCCTAGTCTTCTACAAAACCCTAAAATTAGCTACGAAATAGGTCTATTTCTATAAATTCAAAGTTGATGGAATTATGTGTAAAGTGAATTGTATTGATATCTCTGGTGTTGTTTAATGTTTATTCATGATTAATTGTTGATAATGGGTGAATTAAGGATGGTAAGCCTTATGGGTGAAGTAATGGTGATTGCTTGGATTTTAGTGATTTTGTCTATGGCTTTGGATTATGGTAAGAAAACTTGAACTCTCCTTATTGAATTGATTGTTGTTGGTAGGTTGAATCCACCTTTGGTGGAAGTGTTATATCTTAGTCTTGGGTGGTATTTTTGTGAATTGAGGCCATGAAGGGCATTTATTGAGTGGTATTATGGTGTTGTATTATTATACACATATGAGGCTATATGTAAATTGCTATATGAAGCTATATGTAAAGTTTGTGTGAAGCTATAATGTGATGATGTTCTAATGGTATTAATGTGATACTGTATAAAGTGTTACTATGCTAATGTAGCATGTTTCTCTTGAAATTGTGATATGTGGTGATGATGGACTATAATGAGTCTTCATAAGATGATGTTGTAGCTCATATGCTATACTTGAGTATCTTGTCTTGTGTCATGAAAGCTTGATTATTTATGTGAATGTTTGGTTGGGCTATGACTTAGTAATGGTGCTCTTCCTAAGAATTCTTAAAGGGGAATTCTAGGCCAAGACTTGAATTGGTAGACTTAAGCATAGTGCCTTTTTCATGAGTCTAGCTTTCCTAAGCAAATGTATAACCTTGAAGGATGGGCCTTAGGGTGATGTTCCCTTGTTGAGTGAAATGATAGACTTAGAGATGGATGGACCCGGAACGGCATGAGAATCCTTATCTAAGAAAGTCAACTGAATTATCCTTATGAACCTAGATTGGCTATGACTAAGAAATGGGACCTTTCTTGGTAAGAGGTACTTTGAGTTGGTTGAACTAGAAAAGGCACCCTCTCTAGTACACATATGTGAAACAAATTACTCTATTGAAACCAAGGATACGCATCGAGTGGATGTGATTAGGATGGTGGCCTAGTTAAGCATCAGATTAGGCACAATGAACATCCTTGGACATCTCTTATACCATGTGCCAACATGGGTTGCTTTTAGTTCTACCTTTGGCAAGTAGAACAACCTCCACGGAGTAGGATAGACTCCATATTCCATACCTTGCTAGTGTGGTCTATGTCGGTTAAGGCTTATTTCCATCATATGGGATGTGCACTCTAGTATTGGATAGGTTCTACAATGTGTAGGTAGTAGTATGGGATGCTATCTACACATGGCATAACTAGGCTTAGAAGATGCTAAAGTGAGTTCGCTAAGCCTTAGGGCTATTATGTGATTATCCCATATATGTTTGTGTGTCTCTTAAATGGTTATATAAAGAATGTTGACTTAGTATGTTATAATGTAATGATAAAACCCTTGTCCATGGTAACTCTTAGGAACACTTAAGTGTATATGAAGAGGTTGTATGGGCGGTCACTTCATTATTCACCTAAGTGTGGCTTAGGGTGACTTGAGATAGAGGCTTAAATGGTAATGAAGGAATTACCTCGCTATCTTGTTTAACTATTGTATACTTGTGTTAATTGAGTTGTAAATGAGGTGAATATGGTCTTATTTGTGAATGGTGACTTGAAACGTGGGTTTAGGTTGTGGTTCTAAATGTTTGTTAAAGAAGGTCTTTAAAGCATACATTCCTTGTAAATGTCTGTTGTGCATGTTTTCGTGCATGGTCATCATACTTAGTACTTATTGTACTAATTCCATATTTCTCTATTATTACAAGTGTAGGTGGTGGAAAGTGAGGAGATCCTTTGAGGAAGCTTGGGATATTGACTCTTCTCAAGAAGCTTGGTATGTCCTCATATATTCGAGGACATAGTTGTTATCTTTCTAGTATTTCCATTTAGACATTGTACAAGACTTATATTTTTTCTATTGTTGTAAAGGGCCGTGTCCCTAAGATGTTCTATTCGTGTCTAAGATGGTATATGAGACTTAGAAATTCTACTTCTTTACATTTGAAAGATTTTATGAGTATTATGGATTTGTTTTAAAAAGTGATTTTATTCCTTACGGTTTTTATTACCGAATGCGATGATTGATTGTTAAGGGCTAGTGTGAGATCTCCAAGAGGTCGAGTACGCATGTTACGACTTGGGGGTGCTCTCGGGTCGTGACATCATGCTTCACACAAACATTCAAAACCAATAGTAAATTTAATATATTATAAGATTTGGATTTACACACCCCAAAAAGAACAAAACATATAGTCATACTTATATTACAAACCATGGTGACATGATCAAATTAGCCTTCAAAATTTCATGTAAATGTACAACAAATAGATCATGTACAAGTCCCAAGATTTATGCAAAACTATAGATGCCTATATGCAAATGTGATCTTCCCATAAATCTCTCAAAAACTCTGTCTCCAATGGCCAGCTCCAAGTATCCCCTCGAACTCTCCCGACGATTGAAACAACTATCACTAAGCATAAAGCTTAGTGGTGTAAAAACTATATGCGTTGGAACCGCTAGATTCCCCAACTTACCTCTTAAAAGTCATGGACAGCAAAATTGAAACATAATAAATAAATCAAGTAAACAATATATTAAGGGTATCAAGTTCTATATTTAAAGATCCAAGTGTCCAGAACGCTCATAGCACCATTTCCCAAGGTATCCAATACCAAGGCTTGCCCAATATATACATCATACCGTCACACCTAGCATAACCAAGTATCAAGAAGGACCGAAGCCCTGCATAAAGAAGGACCGAAGCCTTGTATCAAGAAGGGTCAAAGCCCAATAATCAAGAGAATCAAGAACCATATTAAAAATGGCTTCCTAGTTCATAATTAATATGGACAACATCCATACTTAAGACGAACCAAAAATCCAGAGTCAAGATGGCAAATAATCCAAATCAATAGGCATGCCAATAGTGACATATTCACAGCCACAAGACGGACAAAGTCCCAACAAGAATGCCAAGTGATCAAGCAATCCGTACAATTGGGCGAGTTACACAAGTGTCTTGAAAGTCTCAGAGAATATCAATACGACAATACAATGTGACAAGAAGTAACCAAGGTATCGATATAACCCTTCAAATAAACAAGAAAATAACAAGAGTACAAGTACAAGTTTATACCTAAACCTAGGGCTTTAGCATAGAAACAATCAAACAAAACTTCAAGAATTCAAACCGTAGCACGACCAACGTATCAAGGTTCTCAACTTGTACACGAGTATATATACCCTTAAAAACTAAAATTAAATAACTTCTTTAACTTCTATTAGCTCCATAATTTTGACGTAATACAGGATCATCATCATAACTAAGCCTGGCATGTACAAATACAACTATGCTCCCAGAACAGTAAATCTGTCCAGCCTGGTACCTCAAGTTGCAACTTAAATTTGTAAAGGAAAAACGCAAAAATGGACTTTATATCCTTCAGAAAAGATGTAGGTACATCTCTAAAGGTTGCAAATAAACAAGAATCACCGCAAATTATATTTTGTACAAAAAGATATATTCAAAATACTAACAGGTGATCATACAGGATTTCAAATTCCAAAATTTGGATAGAACTTGCCCTATGTTGCGTCCCATATTCCGAATCCATAATAGCTATATTAGAGTTTTACATAAACATAAGAGTTGTAGGTATATGAATTAGATTTCCATATCATATTTATTCACCGTAAACGAAGTTATAGAGTACGAGATATACATAAATTACCAAACACTACCCAGCTCAGAAACATATTTCATCACTTACTAAAGAGAAGGGTGTGTCTCGAACCCCAGCCAAAAGGACAAAGTTTTCCTGTTGTGATTTTGAAGAACAATATGTTTAGATATGTTTCTAAGGTTCTAAGACTAGAGGAAAAAGAATTTACTAAAGGAGGTGTGAAAATATATAGTCACAAAAGTGATGTTTATCACTTGTACAACTGTCCTTCAAAAGTGCTGCCCAAATAGTTGTGTGCTGCCCAAAGTGCATACATATACACCTCTATATATATCCTGCACCTCCTTTTAAGTTATAGATAATTCCAACTAGAATGTTACGTAAATACCCCAAAACAATCCCTTAAATGACTGTCTCAATTTATGTTAAGCAAGTTTACTAATATGACAAAATTTCAAGTTCCCAAAATGAGAATAAAACATATCGGAGTAATTAAGCAATGGTAAATCAACATGCGACTCTTGGTTAGTATTTCGGGGTGTTACAGTGAGTGGAGTGACGCCCTGTACTGTACGTCCATGGTTTGGTTCAATAACTTTTCACCTAGAGGTCTTGACCTACGCCCAAGCCCTACGGGGCATGGATGGACCTATGATTTCACGTATCAGAACACTACTTCCAGTTCAAGTGCCAACGATCGTGAGTAGTAACATAACCCAACTAGTGAGTTGGGGTCGAGTCCCAAGGGAGCGGTTTGTAATTGAGAATCAATAGAAAAACATAAATGTGTTCAAGTCAATTATAGCTATAAACATTTACGAAGAAAAATATGATAAATTAAAGGGTGACACAAGTGTCAAATATCAAAGGGGGGGGGGGGTTTGTAATTGATTATCAACTAAAACGACAACTAAAAATGAAAATACAAATATGGAGACGGGATTCTTGGGATGTGATAGGATTATGGGCTAAGCTAAACAACCGGGTAATTGTTATTGATAGTAAATCACTGTAAATTGGTAACTAGGCTAGACTATAGTGGGGGTAAACTTTCTCTCGAACAATTTACCCCGAATCAAATCAGTTTCTCTCGAACACCAATAAGCGGCAATGAATCATAGCCTTCACCTTAGTCCATTCACTCCCTTGAGCTGAATGTGTGGGAGAGGGTTTAGGATTCACTCTCTCAAGCTAAACCCACGACAATCCAATAACCACAGACCATCGATTCAGTAGTTTTGGTTTTAAAACCTCTCTCTCGAGAAAGCCATAAACACGAAGTTAAAATACTATTTGCAATTACAACCCCATTAAATTCAAACACAACCACTGAATGAAATCACATTTAAACAGCGAATAAACAATAAATTAGCAATACCCTGTAGTTAATTCAACCCATAATCACACCCCAAGAATTGAGATTTTAGCTAGACATAGTAAAAAGATAGGAATCAATATCGAAATGTGTTTCCATCAATTGGGTATGATTGATAAGGTCTTTACAAACGTCTAAGATGAAGAATCTTCGATACCCACTTACAATTTCTTCGAAATGGGAACCTTCAAAATCTCCAAAGCGAAGGAAGATTGTCTCCAAACACCAAGTTCTAAAACTGAACAACTCTAAAAATGGTTTCTGAATTGTAAAACTCACTCCTAAACTAAAAATTCAAACACGTATTTATAGTTGTCAAGAAGTGTGCTGCGAAGGATCACTCGGCGCAATAAGTCGGGATCACCGATCCACTCGGTGATCCGCCATTTAGTTTGGTGCATCGCCTTTCTGCATTGGCCTTCAGCAAATTCAAGTTCTGTAACTTTAGGCCATATAGCACTGCATCGCGAAACTGTTCGGTGACTCACCAACTGCACCTTTATCTCGCCGACTCAATTTTCTCCTTCAAAGCTTGGCACACTAGAACATTAGACGAGATAATGGCCATTCGGCGACTCGCCTAATGGTTTCGACGATCCTCAGGCCATCTTTTCTTCGTTCTTTCAGCTGCCTTTTTCCTTTTTGCCCAATAGTGTCCATACTTTGTCTCTAAATCCAAATACTTGAAAATCAAGGATTTACATCATTTATTGAGAAAAAATATGCATTTGAGGACACTAAATTTATCAAAATAAAACCCTAAAAGAGTCCAAATTGTGGACTCATCAACACGCCCAACTTAAACTTTTGCTTGTCCTCAAGTAAAACTCAAGTTCAGCAGTTAAAAAAGGATGTCTCAAATAGTGCTACACAAGACTCAATCATGAATGCACACAGAAAGACTCAACTTACTCATGCAAGGATCAATTGTGTACTCAAAGATTCAAGTTGTGACTCACCATTACCAAAGAACCTCAAGCTCACTATACTTGCTTCAAATGCAAGTTCAAACTCAACAAAGGTATTCAAATGCCCTCACACAAAGAATGATTCCATATTCACACACAATGGTTCAATCATTTAAAATTTCGGAATCAAGATCAACACTCACACTCACAAATATAAACACAAAGCATGATTTCACCCATAAGTTTACCCTTATTTTGCAATCGACTTTTATTTCAACTCATTCAAGATCAAAAAGGTCTTTTAAAGGCTTGTACTGGGGTTGAGTGTAATGGTATGGTCATTTAGGCTTAATGGCTTCTATCCTCATGAAATGTAATATGAATAACATCTTCTTTCCTTTTCTTCATCATTTTCATTCAAGCTCAAAAGTCACCTCGTATTCATCTCCCATGGAACGTTGGAATATCAGAGCTATGGATAAAAAGAGATATATCAGTAGAAAAATCCTGAATATAAACAACTCAACATCACAAAAACAGATAATGATAAATTAGATCAATTGATAGATAATATATCTAAAATATAATATAAGTATATTCAATATTTAAATATACAATGAATAATGAGAATAACGAATATAGACAAAAACTTACTGAAATAATTATAGCAAAAAGACAAGAATTGAGACATAGGCAAAATAGACTTAACAGTAATATATTTGCAGGAATTTGTAAAAAATCTATAGTAGCACAGAGAAAAACTATTTTATA
>JAJOOB010016878.1:0-22363 GCA_029582485.1 Solanum tarapatanum
AAATGTTTTCAGTTGCTTACGAATATAGAGGACCCATACAAATGGTGTTTAATGCTCATAATGCTGACCCATTAGACAGAATTTGTGAAGAAGATTGAAAAGAAACTAATGAAATATTAGAATTTTTAAGACTTTTTTATGATGCTACAACCATGTTTTCTGGAATTTATTATCCTACTATTTCATCAGTATTAATAAATATTTGTGCTCTTTCAATTCAATTTTCTAAATACAAAAAAATTGAAAAATTTAGACTTGCAATTGAAGGTATGATTGAAAAATTTTAAAAAGAATTTTTTCCTATTTCTCAAATTTTTTGAACTGCTACTTTACTTCATCCTGACTATAAATTACAAGGTGTGCAGGGACTTGTTGACACTTTTTATGATACCTTAGAAATTTTACCGAAAATAAATCCAACTCGTGAAATGTGTAAGTCTAGCATAAAAGTAGAAGCAAAAATTTTGTATGAAAAATATAGAACTACAGGAAATACTCAAGAAGTTGGTCAAACTTCTAATCCTCAGAGTAAAGCTCGAATTTCAAGGTATATGCGAGATTTTCTTGGTCTTAATTCTACTAACCGTGATGATTTTGAAGAATATCTTAATCAATCTTTAGAAACAGTGGAAGACGGAGACGACAATGAAGATTTATTAGCATGGTGGAGGAGGCGGAGCGTTGCATTTCCAATTTTTGAGCAAAATGGTTCGTGATGTTCTAGCTATTCAAACTTCATCAGTTGCATCAGAAGCTGCTTTTAGTGCGGCAAGGTATCAACTTGGCGATCATAGACATTCATTGGCGGAAGACAGTTTGGAAATATCAGTTTTATTTAGAGACTGGGTCAACGCTGAGAGGAGGAATTATAATTTGCCAAAGTTAAGTTCCAAACAAGAAGCTTGGATTAATGCTGTAATTGGATCTAGTGAAGATGAATTAGAGTCACAAGCTTTTCTAGCAAGTTTGCCAACACCGGAGGATGTTACAGTCGATATGATGCGACAATTAGATTTGAATTTTAAAAGAGAAATCAAATATTAGATTACATCCGAGAACTAATTGAAACAGAACCCTTCCTAGAAGGTGGCTGCGTAAATTAGTTACTCATCTAATATTTGTAACAAATATTAGTTTTACATATGAGAACTTATTGAAACAGAACCCTTCCTAGAAGGTGGCTGCGTAGATTAGTTACTCTACTAATATTTGTAAATTATAACTTCTAAGTTCTAAGTTGCAATTAGATTTTATTGAATAAATTTGAAGGCTTTATTAAGTCTTTTTTATATAACTATTGTCTTGCATTTTAATTTTAATATATTCATACATATTTACATATATACTAAACTAACTTTAAAATACTTAATTTAAAAATCAAAATTTCAAGTCTAAATTACTTTAAAATATTTAAAATAGAAATTCGAACTTCTCAAATTTGAAATTTGAAATTTGAAATTTGAAGTTTGAAATTTGAAGTTTGAAATTGAATTTTGAATTTTGAATTTTGAAATTTGAAAACTTAAGCATTATTTATTAGCTAAAAATGTTATTGAAATAAAATCAAATAAACTAAAAATGTTATTCAATAACATATAATTTCAATATAAATAAATAAGTATATAAAAAATAAAAAATCCCCCGTCCCGTCCTGTCCCCTCAAAACCCGTCCCATCCGGTATATATAGTGGGACGGGTTGGGACTTATTTTTGTCCCCCCAATCCCGGTCCCAGCCAAATCCCCCCAGCCTCGTCCCCCGTCCCGTCCCGTCCCGTCCCCCTTCGTCCCGTCCCCCAGTCCCCGTCCCTGTCCCCTTGCTAGCCCTAGTTGGAGTATTGTTACTGAGCTATCTACTATGTAAAATGTGCACTCTTAAGTTAGGATGGTTTTATGAAAGCCGTAGTTGTAGAGGACCGATTGGAGTGTTAGGAGTACCTGTATTCTATATTACTTGACTTTGTGTAGGAGTTTACTTGTTGAGAATTGTGTTATTTTGTACTGACGAGTTGTTGATTTGCAGTCATTATGGTCCATTTTGATCAATAGTTAGTGTCCTCAATGCCTAACTTTGTCCTATTCTAATAAAATATCGATGATTTGCTGCTATGAAGGTAAGTGGACAAGGCAACAACTTGTTTTTAAGAGAATGGCTAAAAATACAAAAGAGAAGTGCAAAGTGAACATTATTGATTGCCTAACATGAAGGGCGGATCGCCAACTGAGCACGACCTCACCCAAATTGACAGTACATAACACGTGTGTCTATCAAAGAAGGTAAGCGGACTCTAGTAAAGAAGGCGATGCACCGAATAAGAACAATAGTCATGAGGCCCATTGCCTAAAGAGACAGTGTGCAGTGCAAATATTAAATGCTTAAAGGGTGAACCAAGGTTGTATTCGTCATGAAAAGCTGACTCAATCAGGTTCGACAAACCCCACTTAATTCGCCGAGTTAGTCACATAGTGGATTTTTGGGTAAATTTTTGGAAAAGTATAAATAATCCAAATGAGAGTTTTTAAAAGATTTTTAGATATAGAGTTTTTGGATAGAGGGATATACAATTTTACAACTTTACCTTTGAAGAGCACTTTTCTAGCTTTTGGGGTTTTACGATTTGGAGTTTAAATGTGATAAATTGAAGTTGAATACAAAGTGGATTTACTCTTAATTTTCTTGATTTCAAGTTACCCATGACTAATTTCATGGAAGGTATAATTTATTTACTTTTTGTGGTGGGTGGCTAAAACCCCAACTTCTAGGGGTTCTCAAATAGGGATGGGTGTTTGATTTAATGTAGTGGGTATTGTGCTATGCTCTATTTTGTTGTTGTTCATACATGAATTTTCTCTAATTACCATGAGGTTAACCTATGGGTTAAGGTTTCAAACTTAATTCCTACTCCCAATCTCCGGTTGATGCTCAAAAGAGATTAATTGGAGTGAGTAAATATTCCACTATTAGCATTTAGGTTTGAGGGTTGTAGCTTGCTTGAAAGAGAGGTTATGGGTTAGATCTATTTTCCCTGTTCTTGATTGAGAGAAATGAGTAAGGTATTGGGTTGATTAGGATTGGCATATAGATTAGACAGAAAGGAGATTCAATGCATAAATGCTTGAGATCGAAAGATGATTAGTGTCAATGAAGATGACTTAGTCTATTCATGAATGTTCATCACTATAGAGCAGCACAATTACTCCTATGTGACATTGATTTCCAATCCCCAAACCCCTAGATTACTTTTAAACTCTTATTTTTCTGATATTTTAGTTTAAGTGTGGAACTTGATAATCAAATATTTATATTCAGTTGGTGGTACCATCCACCCAATTATTCTATTAATGAAAATGAGCTAATGTAAAGTCTAAATTTCTTTAAAAGAAAATCTCTATGATATACCATTCCATGTAGAATTCAACCTCAACTCTTCGTTGGGTTTTTACTGACTATGGCCGCTCACTCT
This sequence comes from Solanum tarapatanum, assembly GCA_029582485.1. Taxonomy (NCBI): domain Eukaryota; kingdom Viridiplantae; phylum Streptophyta; class Magnoliopsida; order Solanales; family Solanaceae; genus Solanum; species Solanum tarapatanum. Next base: position 3,463 of record JAJOOB010016878.1, read on the forward strand.
TTTAATTTATTTTGGAGGGTGATTTGAGTGCTATATCAATAAATTACACTGCTACTGGGGAACGGTGGTTGAGAATTGTAATCATTTTAAATTTGGTTTATTTGTAGTAGATTTGTTGTTTAGTGTTGTTGTTGGCTGATTTTCATGTAGACAAAATGAGTAACCATGGGAGTGACAATGAAAGTCACTATGATCAAAACGACAACATGGGTGATTTAAATTACATGTACGTTAATGTCATTCAAACGACAGGAGCAATCTAAATACCTCCTACAACAAGGAGGACTGCGTTTCGCATCACCGAAACTATGATACAATTGCTCTAGATGAAAGGAATTTTTGGGGGTCTAGCTCATAAGGATTCCTATGAACACCTTAGGGATTTCAAGGAGGTATTTGGACCCTTTGTGTTCAAGAATGTCTCGTAAGAATCCGTAAGGTTGAGGTTACTCCCATTCTCTTTAACGGGAGAGGATACAAGATGGTTAGCAGAGTTGCCAAATAATTCAATCACTCCATGGGAAGAGATAACTGATGCTTTCTTGGAGAGATTCTTTCAACCCTCGAAGATGGTTAAACTTCGCCTCCAAATTCAAATTTTCAAGCATGTTGAAGGTTAATATTTGCATGAAACATGGCTAAGGTCCACGAAGTTGCTCTTGCAATGTCCAACACATGGTGTTCCAATCAATTTGCTATTGCAATACTTCTATTGCTGCCTTGATTCGGTCAACAAAGGTGTGGCTGATCAGTTGGTCCCAGATAAATTAATGAGACAACCATATGTTTTTTTTGCAATGTTTTTAAATGATATGACTAAGGTCAACCGAGCATGGCATACTAGAGAGCACCAAGTAGATATTTTACGAGTGAGTTTGAGCAAAGTAAGAGTTGAGAAGGACCATGAAATAGATGAAAACATGGCCAAAATGATGACCCAAAATGATTTGTTGTCTAAACATGTCATCGGAGGTGGAGCTAAGTTGGTAAATGCAGTTGGAACCAACGGTGGGCAGTGCCTGAATGATGCCAAATTTGAGGCATTATATAATGAGGAAGTTCAACACTTAGGAAATCAAGTGGGGGGGGGGGCGTTCTCAAAAAAATTACCAATGACAAGATGGGAACCAAGGTTAGAACAAGGATAAAGATACAGGTTGGAAAGACTGGAGAGATAAAGAGATGGAAAAAGATAGATATGTGCCTTCCCATGATCATCCATGCCGAAAAGAACCAGTTGGTCTAGAAGGAAGCCGGACTAAAGACATGCTTGTAAGAATCTACAACAAGGTTGAAGGACTCGATAAGGTGTTGAAGGATTTGAAAAATGACTTCTACATACTTTGTTCATGTTGGTGACTTCGCACTCAGTTTCTATCAAGCAGCTGGAGATCCAACTTGGTCAAATTTCCACTCATATAAATCCAAGATTAAAGTGAACATTCCATAGTGACACCATATCGAACCCCAAGAATGATTGTTGAGTAATATGTTGTGCCATGACGTTCAATAAGGCGCTTCTTGGGAGGTAACCCAAGTTTTTGTTTTTTTTTTATTGCTTTAAAATAACGTGCATTGTGAGTGTAGGTTGAGAAGAGGTTGGATGATTGAAAAGGAAGAATAAGCCGTGCAAAACCCAAACGACAATCCGCCGACGAGATTATGTGGACTAATCTTTATTCTTCTTTTGAGCTTGAATAGATGGAAAAGTGTACTGTCAAGATTGGCAATCAAAACTCCAAATGGAGATTCACCGAAGTAAACTACACAGACTCCATTAGGTTTACTGAATAATGCTTCAGGTCTGGTGTTTGTTCAGGAATGTTTGGTGAGCTTAATCTCCGATTGGCGATTCACCGAACACGTTCGATGATGTTATTAGAGATCACCAAACGGGCCTTATATAAAAAGGATTATGGTCCTTTAAAACATAAAAATCAAAACCTTTGAATTGGAGAGACTTTTCAATTCCTTGATATTTCTTCACATATTTTGAGTATTTGTGAGCCTTTTGCGAGTGTTTACAAAGTCTGAGGAGTGTTTTTACTTGGATTTCATTTCAAACCAACCCGATCCCTCATTTTATCAATTTCCTTCTACATTATGGTTGGTTTTTTGACTTCTTCTTGATGTTTGGGTATGGGCTTGAGCCCTTTAACAGATATTGTTGGCCTATTTTTGATTGGTAGCATCATTTTGTTTGAAATGAATTGTACCCTAGTGATTTTGATTGTGAATTCCTGTAAAAGAATATGAATCGTGATTGTGTTGGTTAACTTGTGAAATTAAGTTATTATATGTGGTAGGTCTTGGCCTAATTGACTGTGGGTGAAGTCTGAGTATCCTAGGGTTGAAAGAAATTGCATGATTTTCCCCAATTATAGATAGAGTGACTACTTTCTTAAAGGTAAATCATCAATTAGTACAATGCACCGTGATAGCTAGGGGAAATCTGAGTATCCATGGGCTGAAAAGCATATAGGTGGATTTTAATGTTGGGGAAAAACTAGTATTTATTGTGTGTGTTGCATTATTTTAAAAACATAGGCACTGTGCTGAACATTTCCTGTTCGACAGGCTTGTCTTAGCTCACCAAGGAAGTTAGGCAATTTTAGCATATGCATGCCCTTGGGTACTATCCCATTTGGCGGGCTTGTCTTAGTCCGCCAAAACCATTTGGCGAATCGCCGAGTGGAAGCGGATATCACCCTTGTTTCCTGTTACTTTACCTTTTGCACTATGATTTTGGCGAACTTGTCTTAGACTATCGAAACCAACTCAATGAATCACTGAGTTGGTATTGACATCACCTTTTATGCCTGAGCTCTAAGTAAATTGCTACTATCCATTTCAGCAAGCTCACTTGAGTTCACCAATCTTGTATGGCGATTCGTCTTCTAATTAGGGGGGTCTTAGGAGTGTTTTCAAAATATGATTCAATATGCATTCACTGTCAACTAAACATTACAAATCTTTGATTTGAATGTGGGCTTTGTAGGTAATGTCAAGAACAAAAGGCAAACAAGTTATTTCTTGTGATACAGAGTAAGATAAGGAACCTTCTCCTCCTCCTCCGCTAAAGAAGCAAAAAGGGATTTCTACAAATGAGCCTTCGGAGGCTTCTTGTACACAAAAACAAACCCTTAAAACCCCTACAAATGGGGTAAGTAAGTACGGAAGAGCGTCACCACTAAGCATGTGAATATTCATTCAAAGTTGGTGTCACCCCTTCAAGATCTGAATCTTGCTTCTCTTGTTCTCCCAATAATAGCTCCAAGGTCTTTGAATAGGCTCAAGACAAAAGGGGAACAAACAATATTGGAGGAGCATCGACTCTCGACCAATGAAGTCATGAGCGAGCATCTAACCATATGGGTGGCTATTAAATTCCACAAGCTAAGTAGCTTACAAAAGACAGGAAACTTATGTGCCAAAGTGGGTACGTGAGTTTTATGATCCCTATTCCAAGGCATTACCAAAGAAGATAAATGGGACTGTCTAGAAAATAGTGGATGAAGTTGAAGTGACGGGTAAAATTGTTCAGTGTCATGCCAATGAAATTAATGCAGTATTGTGTACCCCGGTTAATAATGCTGATGAATACAAGACCCGTATGACCAAATCTCTAGATTAACTAAAGGGGTGGTTGGCCCCTCTTATATACAATGTGTCTTCTCCTGTGTGGATGGCCGAAGGTGCTAAGTTGAGAAGGACTTGAACATCGTGGCTAGATACTGGTTCAGGTTTATTAGCAGCAATGTGATGCCATCCCAAAATGAATCAATACTCCGGCATCCGAAGATAGATCAAGAGGGATCTATTATTAAGAAAGAACAAAGTCATTCCACTTCCAAGTAGGAATGCTAATGTCTTGGGATAAACCTCTCGGTTTCTGATGCTCAACCTTCACTTGTTGGCAATTTGGAAACTTAGCCACGAATTTATCCCATTCTACCAATAGACCTCTCATAAATCATGATACTTCTTGATGGCTCCCCGGTGATTGGAATACCGCGAACAATGGGCTTCTGTCGAACTATGTTCCCTAAGGTAATCAACATTTTGAACACATAAACGGCCTTGAGTATCTAAGCACACCATACTGCCCACGATTGTGGGTCAAAAACTTTGAGTGGCCCAGATATAGGAAAAGAGGTATTTCGGCTTCAGCAGCCCTAGTAGAAACTTAGATTGCTTTCCAAAGATGAACATAGCTTGGAGTAGTATGTTGTCTTGATACTGAAACGTATCTCTCTTTTTAGCATTTGAAAATTCTATTATAATCTTGAAATTATTGGCAGACACATACTTTCTTGAAGTTCTCTTTTAGAAACAACATTTTGAGTTTGCACACTAACAAAAATATGCAGGTTTCAAAAGTTTAGCTGAACAGGCTCTTGGTATATAAGAGACCTGAAGCTAAAGGTGGTGGAAGATGTTTATCAAAATATTAGCAAACACCTTCTTCATTATTGAAGACTCGTATAACATTGATAAGTAGCTAGCATGGAGTATTTTTCCTTACAAGCTCCTTGCATGTGGTTTGATTGTGCGATTTGTCGGGGGTTCTCAACTCTCATCCCCATTTCTCCATCCACCCCCAAAATCTTATTCTTTCTTAATTAATCTTAGCCTATTGTTTCTTCTCAACATTATGAAGATGATTCTTGAGGAGATTTGCTTGAGAATGAAGAAAAAAGTAGAGTTTTGGAGGATGAAAATTGCTTATTTGGTACCAGGAAAAGAAGAAACTTAAGGAATAGTGTTACTTTGAGAAAGAATTGGTTCTATCAAGGGAGAGTAGATTATTTAAAACATATGGGAAGGAAAGATAAAAGCTATTACGGAGAATATGCTATTGGGAGAGTCACCCCTAGGAAAGGGAAGTAGATTATTTAAAACGAATAGGAAGGATAGAGAAAAACTAGTATCGAGAAAATTTGATTGGGAGCGTCAACCTCCAGAATGGGCCCTGCAGTGCGGGATCTAGATTCAATCTGAGCTCGAAAAGACAGTAAGGACAGGAATACACTTTTTAGGTCAGTCTGATTACCGAATGTTTCGTGTACTTGAGCTATCCTTTTGCAATATTGTATTTATCGCTACACTTTTGATAATTGCAATCCAAAAGGAAGTGATTGTGATATCTATAAGCACATCATATTAGGAAGTTCTTAAACAAAAAATGGAAAAGAGAGATAGCTATAAAGCTCAAATAATTGATTAAACTAATATCTATTATGTTTAGTACTTCAGGTACTTATGTTGCGTATAATGTTAATCCCGAGCCTTTCGTAATAAAAGTTCAGAATTTGGGCATATGACATTTGCACCAAGGTCACATTTTTATAGAAACAATCCATACAGTATTGGCATAACAATATGTGTAAATACTAACTCTTAACATTGGCCAAATTGTCTTCATAAAAAAACAATCATCAAGTTGGTGGTTCATGCTTAGAACTCCAGTTTTTCTCGAGTCGTTATAATATATATCTTGACCAGAACTTGAATTATATTCCTTTGTGAGGTTTGGAAGATCCACTGTGCTGATATCAACAACGATGTTTGCCATACAACAACTAGAAAAACCAGACGCTCAAGCTAAAATTTGTAATATCGCGCTCTCTATTATGTTATGATATTAATCTGGAAGAAGAACAACCTGCACATTGCAAGAAACTTCAGACATTGATTCACTCGAATATAACATCAGATTAAATGATTTGCTTAACCGTTATTGCACAAAATCCTCACTTAACAAACAATAAGCAATGAAGATTTCATGCAAAAAACAAGACATTGCAACATAGTATTATCGATACAAAACTTATTCGCACGAACAATAATTCCTGTGATCTAACAGAATCTGTGATACTAAACAGCCTTAGAAAGGAAATGACGCGTATTGGTTAAACTGTGAAAAGATATCCGTCAAGCCACAAAACATTTTGCAAAAATAGACAAAATTTCTGGTGAAAACATTGAGTTAATATGAAATGTGATGCAACTTACTTCAACATATTAGCACATTCAAACTCTTAAATGAAAAGCTTGACTGTGTCGTTCATGACACTATCTCGTGAGAGACAAATGAATTGAAAGTTTCATGTTTGGTTCGGGAAGGGATTATGAATCCAGGATTCAAAATCGGTCACAAGCTTGGAAAGAAATTAGGAGAATATTTTTTGTATTCAGAACATCACTCGTAACAATCCACAATGATATGATGGCGCCATTATATGGAGTTGAGAAAACATGAATTGGATTTTATTCATGTAAGCTCAAGAAGAATTAGATTAAGTTTGGCAAAATCAGAATTCTATTAGGCCCTATATATATCTAGTGTGAGGGGGGAGAGAGGCAAATCCACCTCTTTCGCCTTCAACCCCATTTTTCATGAGTACAAGCACATACTTTTTTTTCTATATCTCTTTACAAAGTTTATTGAAGTTTACTATTCCTTATAACAAAAAAACAGAGTTCTTCCTAATCCACGAGGGACACTTTCTTTTGAGATATTACAGACATTTTTGTGATGCATATCTTCACTTAAAAAATTATCAAACACCAAAGAAGAAGAAAATAATCTTAAAGTCACTGTTGGAATGTATGCGTCCACCAGTGCTCACAGGACCAAGTCCCTCGACAGAATTACAGTGCAAAAAATAAATAACATAACTTCAAACAGGCACAAGAGTTTTACGTGGAAACCTCCTTGCTCAAGGGACTAAAACCACGATGACCTGTCACACAGGATTTCAACTGTTTTCACTAATCTACTCAAGCAAAAGCGAATCACAGTTTACACCACAACAATGAGATTAACCTCCTAATCTCACAATAAGTAATATAACTATTACTTAAACAAGCGTAAGCAATACATCCATCGCCCACTATAATAACCCTCACTGATTAATATAGACTTTTACCGTAAGACAAAGTTAACTCTAACAATGTTCTTACCCTCACTACACACAAGAGTTTGAAACGTTTCTTAACAAAGTGGAACGAATCCTACAAGTTTGGCTCAATACAAATCTTAAAGAATATCAACAGGTACAAAAATCACTTCTTCAGTTGACCTTACTATATGTGTTCATGTGCTTGAGTTTGTGTTTTTGGAGAAGAGACTACATCAAAAAGACGTAAACTCTTTGGGATCGGCCATTGGCTAAGAGCTTGCTTCTCTTGAAAGACGTGTACCTACCTCATCAAAAGTGGCAACTTTTTCGAAAGCTGTCTTGTCGTCCTTTCACATACGCAGTCTCTTGCAGGGACCAGGTCCCTTGCAAAGTTTTCATTAGTGAGTTCTTGAGAAGACTTGTTGGCTCTCTCTCCTTTTGAATGAATGAATCTTCCTGTTGTTTGTCATTTTGATTATATTGACCAAAAAGAGTTATTGACCATTGGACAAACAACCTCGTCCATTTTTATTGGTGAAGTACGCTAACGAATTCACCAACCCACTGACAGGACAACCTTACAGCTATACACCATTATAAATCTTAATGAGAGAATTCTGCCTGGGACTGGGTCCCTGCATTTGTGAGCCACTAAAACAGATAGTCTCGTCTGCTCTTCCTATTGGTGTAGTACACTGCACTTTTCACCTACCACCTAACATAATAGATTTACAATTGTACCCCATTTAATCTGGATGAGAGCACTCTGCTAGGGACATGGTCCCTACATTTGTGAGGATCATCAAAACACCTAGAATATAACATTTTCCACCTTTTTGAAGATGATAGACATATATTCTTAACACTGAGTTTATTCATTTATTTCACTATCATCAGTCCCAATAACAAGGATCTGGTTCTTTGTTAGATCTCTAAGTTTGTTAAATCATTAAAACTTAACATCAGCTCCAAAATAACGTTTCCCCCTTTTTTGATGATAACAGACTTACTCACCAGTTCCCCTATCAACAAGAACTCTTCAGGTAACTGGAGTTTCATCATCCCCGAAGTTTGTCAAATCATCAAAATAGAATTTCCCCCTTTTTTGATGATGACAAACTTGTTCAACTTCTTTCCCTTATCGGCATGACCATGTCCTCTTCAAGTAACTAACATTGATTCCCCCTATCGGTATGACCATATTTTCTTCAAGTAGCTAACATCATTGATATCATACCTTAACAATATTTTCTCCCTTTTGACATTATAAAAAAGGGTTAAGCAGTAAACCAAGTTGACAGAAATGCAGTTCAAGCAAATTCATGGTCACTTGGGCAACACTGAGCATGAGTAAAAATGCATTAAGTGATGAGACATGTAAGTAGAAACAAGAAATTTTTTCATTCATAATTAAAAGATCAGTAATCAAAGCGTTGCACATATTATTACGAATGAGAACCAAAATAATGCCCACTGAGTTTTGATAGAAAACGAGGAGGAGGATTGACATAGAAATTTAGGAAGAGAGGGGATAACTTAAAGGCAAGGGATTGAAAGAATAGAATTACTAGAGCATATCCCTTAGCATGGTATTTTTAGAAGCCTCTCTTGAAGATCACATTCTTTGCTGTCCAGCCTTTATGTTGAACCTCCAGGGCTGCCAGTTATTTTTTTTTAACCTGGTCCCTCTAATTGTGCTGTTTCAGAAGCTGAGCCTTAAGGCAAACCATTTCAGTATCTTAGTTAGCAATAGCAACTATCATAACTTTCAATGCAAACCAGAGTTTCTCATGATAGAAAGATTGATGATATCAAACTTACTCAACGCATCCGAGATGAATAGATAAATAACCGAGGAACCATTTCAATTTTTTTTCAAGGTCAGACACTCACATATTCAGAAAACTTTAAGTTCTCAGAATATCAACCTCTTCCTTTTTGAACATCATCTTTTCCACCTTCTTCTTTTTGCTTGTTGGACCTGGTCCCTTTTCACACTTCAAAACATCTTCATTAGAAAATTCTCCAGTAAGAGCAAAGGGTTTAACCATTGGAAGTATTTTTTGAGAGAGGAGAAAAGAGGGTTTTAAAAATTTCTTATTTTTGGAAGGGGATTTGAAAAGAAATATAGAGTATAAAGGAAGTGAAAGGGTGTATTATGTCGAAGAAAATTTAATTTTGGTATTCAAAAGATGGTACAACGGTCAAATACCTGAATGACAGACATGTGGCAATTGAAACGGTTCTCATGCATAATTCAAACTACAATTAAGAGTGCTAACCTTCGAAAATGGACCGGGTCCCTCTCTGTAGTTTGAATGTGATTGCCTAGATCTGTCCTGACCTCCGTTTCCCTTCAGCCCTTTTTCCATGTGTGTATACCTACAAAAGGTATGAGACTGAATTTGCTAAAACATACATAACTAAAAATCAAGGATACCTGCTCCCTTTACATAGTCATGAGAGAGTTAATTGCTTCAGGCAGGATCATTTCAAGAAGATTTCAGCATTCCCAACATCAGTTTGATTATCTCAGCCAGATCTTCTAAGAGCTTTCAAGATTCTGCTTGATCCACAAGAGTTAAGCACATCAAGCTGCACTTGCTACATTCTCTACCTCAGTTGTTGAAAGAACAAATGAATCTTGCCTTTTAGTTCCCCATGAGTGATTGATCAGCCTACAACATAAGCCATTTCAGAGGTACTTTCTATCAGCTTCATACCCAGCATAATCAGCATCATCAAATTCCTATGGAAAAAAAGTCTCCTGATGGATATAATAGAATTGGGTCCCTTGTCTTCTTCAAACTTCTCAAGATTTTCTTAGCAACCTTCAAATGTGATTCCTTTGTATAAGAAAGGAATCTCTTAACCAGGTTCATCAGCATCTAGCTTCAAGTTAGTGCCCATGAAAGTATGAATTGTCTAGGCATCCAAAACATGAAACTTTTTCAGCAGCTTCTCTGAACTGGTACCATGTCCCTATCTTTGATTAGGCATCGATTACCCTGAACGCTGTGCTATCTTCTTTCCTTTAGCTAAGTCCCTATGAGTTTATACATGTTCTTGACAAACTGGTCCTTGCTTAGGGCTTTGGTGAAGATGTCAGCCACTTGATCTTTCATTTTGCAAAACTTCATGATGACATTACCCCTCTTTAATATTGTCTTGACTTTAAGTATGTTAAGCCTTTTGAGAAACTCATTGATGTACTTTTCTTGACAACCTAGGATAACTTTAGAGGTTTGCTTGATCTAAGACTCCAAGAAGAAATTTAATTCTTCCATTATGCTCACTTCAAAACTCATTATTCATGAGTGCAACAAACTCTTCGCACAACACCTCAAAGGTTGCTTCAAAGATGACATCATCAATATGTACTTGAATAAGCAACAATTCCTTTCCTTGTGATTTCAAAAAGAGGGTTTTGTCAATTTTACCTCTTTTGAAGCCATTGTTGAAGAGGAATTTGGACAACCTATCAGCTTGTTGGGGAACCAAGTGTCATACTTTGCTTCTTTCAAACTGATCTTGATCAGCTTCTTCATTCTCACCTTCGGAATTCACATTATCAGTTTGAACTGCATCATCTTTGTTCAGCACACTCTACCGGACCGGGTCCCTCATCAGGTTCATCATCTGCATCAGCTTCCTTGTGATTGCTGGATTCATGAAGAGGATGTTTTTTGATAAGCTCACTGTTTAGACCATCTCTCTGAATCTGAATCAGCTCTTCCATCTCAGAATCTTCTTTCTTTTGCAACTTCTCAATTTTTCCAGACTCATCAAAAATCACATAAACATATTTTTTCAATGCATACAATTTATATACCGGATAAGCCTTGTTGTAGGAAGAATATCCCACAACTATTCTTTCATCACCATTGAGATCAAACTTCTCAATATCATCCTTTTGGTCACAAAACATGTAGCATTTACCACTTCCTAGAAGTTCTTTAAAAGATTAAAAGCATGCTTACTCCACTTGAAGGATTGTCTGATCTACTTCTCTATAACACAAGCATTTCAAACTTGTCTTCTGCAAATTTTATTTTGGGCAGACCATGGACCAGGTTTATTGACACAAGTTTGTGAAGTAGAGAAACACTCACATAAGCACGCCTTTCATGTCATACCTCAGCATTCTCACTTGGAGCACTAAGACAAGTTAGACTGTCGCTATGAGCAGTAATCAGATCAACAATATACATGTTCTTGCATCTCTTATCTGACAAGATCATCACCCGATAGAGCAAGTTTGTGACCACACAATTTTCTGAGAAGAACTTAACTTCATTTCATTCATCACAAATCTGTGAAACACTTGAAAGATTGTACTTCAACATCCTCAATAGTGTGTTCCATAGATATCTCAAACAGGCGTACACAAAAATATATCATTTCTTGCCATTACCAAAAGAGACACCTCCACCATGAAGTGCCTTGAGAGAGAGAGAGAGAGGAAGTTTTGTAGTTTTCTCAGTTATGTGCTTTGGGCATCCACTATTCATAAACCAACACTGACTGATGCTACCTCCTCTCACTTACCTAGCAAATCACTTGTTAGCCTTGGGAACCTATTTGAGACGGAGTTCCCAGTAAGAAGATAACAGAGTGATAAGAAAAGCTTTTGTCCAGTAAGGCAGACTGGTTTTCTTTAACTCAGGACCAGAAGCAAGATTGGGTCCCTTCTTCAGTCTATTCTTCTATTTGGAATAGTTTGACGAACTTCCTTCATATTTTTTCAAAATCGAACAATCTTTCTTAAGATGTCCATCTCGACCACAATGCACATACAACAGATTATCATCATCACAAACATTTTTGTTGTGAGGATTGTATGGGGAATCTATACTCTCACAACCAAACCCTCTTCTACTGTTGTTGCCTTGACCAATTAGATTTGTAAGAATCTTAGAGGAGTTGATCCATTTGTGGGATCTTTTCAGTTCCTCTTTTACACGGACCAAGTCCCTCTCCAGCACAAGATTTCTCTCTAAAGCCAATTTCATCTTCATTTCAATAGTGTGCAGCTTAATTTCAATCTCCAACTGCAAGTTGCTGGCCTCGTTCTTTCCCTTAAAAACTATATTAGTCACCCCTTTTATTTTTTCTTTCAGTTCTAGATTTTCAACTTCTAGAACAACCATTTGGATTTCAATATTAGATATTTGAGAAACTAAAGCAATTTTTCCATCTTGAGAGATGGAGGCTATTGTTCATGAGACCATTCTCAGTTGTTAACTCACTTATCAGATCAAGTAATACAACAACTAGCTTTCTAAATTTACTAGTAGAAAATGTATTCAAGTTTTGCTTGAAATATGATAAGAGTTACCTTTTCATCACCATTTTCCTCATCTGACTTTGCCATGAAAGCATCATAAGAGTGTTCAGAATCATTTGAGTCACTTGAGGAGTTTTCCCATGCAGTCATATCCTTCTTCACCGCCTAGAAAAAAGCTTCTCTTCTACTTGTCTTGTCACGGACCAGGTCCCCCTCTTTGTCTTTACCTTTTTCGGTCTTAACATATTCCTTGTGGTCAGCTTTATGCATAAGACAGTCTCTAATGGAGTGACCTGGTTGATCACACTTGTAACACACTTCACTAGAGCTTGTAGCACTGTCATGATTTTCTTTCTTCATGAAACCTCCACGTTCACTCATGATTTTTTGAAATCTTTGAGTGAAATATCCCATGTTCTCATCTATTTCAGGGGTTTCTCTTTGTGACACCTTGGAAGCAAGTGTTTCATCCCTTTTTGCATCTCTCTTCTGATCAACATCAACAATTAAATGTCCTCATGTCTTCATTCTTGAGAATTAGACCCTCCTTTTTTTTTGTGCATCTCATGAGCTTGAAGATACTCAAATAGTGCATACAACGTCACTACTTCAGGTTCCCTTATCTCATCGCCAGTCACAAAATCATTTGTCCAAGATTTGGGATGAATTTCCAGTATCTTAGAAACTTGCTTACACATAGGGAGTGGTTCTTCAAGGAACATAAGCTCATCTGTAATGGTGGAGAATCTGGTACGCATTTCATGAATGGATTCACCTTCTTTTATGGTGAAACTTTCAAACTGACTAGTAAAGAGATATAGTTTAGATATCCTTGTTCCTCAGTACCCTTAATTGTTCTCAAAAGATCCTAGATTTCTTTGGTTGATTCACAAGATGAGATCAGATCATATTTATTTACTCAAATGCCACACATCTGTAGTTTCCTGGCTTTGTGATTTTTCTAGACTAATCTTCTGTCAGAGTCATTCTATTGGTGTCGAGTTTTGGGATTGACTCTTGTGATCTCTCCATCCTTAACCTCCATAGTTGGCACATAAGGACCTTCACATATGACATCCCATACCTCAATGTCCTCAGCCATCAGATAGTCTCTCATTCGAATATTCCACCATCTATAGAACTTACCATCAAAGAGAGGTGGTCTTGTGAGAGACTGACTTCTTTGCAGGTTTAATTGTGTCGACATTCCTCGCAGGAACCTCTCTCTTGGTGTTAACCATATAGAGTGCCCAAGCTCTGATACCAATTTTTGGAATGTATGCGTCCACTAGTGATTAGAAGACCAGGTCCCTCGACAGAATAATAGTGCAGTAAATAAATAACACAACGTAAAACAAGCACAAGAGTTTTACGTGGAAACCTCCTTGCTCAAGGGAGTAAAACCATGACTTGTCACACATGATTTTCAACTGTTTTCACTAATCTTCTCAAGCAAAAGCGAAACATAGTTTACACCATAACAATGAGATTAACATCCTAATCTCACACTAAGTAATACAACTATTACTTAAACGAGCCTAAGCAATGCATCCATTTCACAGTATACTAACCCTCACTGATTAACATAGACTTTTACCGTAAGACAAAAAGTTAACTCTAACAATGTTCTTACCCTCACTACACACAAGAATTTGAAATGTTTCTTAACAAAGTGAAACGAATCCTACAAGTTTAGCTCAATACAAACACTCATGAACAACAACAGGTATGGAAAGCACTTCTTCAGTTGATCAGGTCCTTGTTATATGTGTTCTTGTGCTTGAGTTCTTCCTTTAAGATGGCCTTCTCTTTTTTAAGATTATGAGTTTTTGTTTGCCAAATCTTGAGTTTGTGTTTTTGGAGAAAAGACTATATCAAAAAGACACAGACTCCTTGGGACCGCCCATTGGCTGAGAGCCTGTTTCTTTGGAAAGATGTGCACCTACCACATAAGAGGTGGCGGCTTTTCTAACAATTGTCTTGTTGTCATTTCACATACGCAGTCTTGTAGGGACCATACTTTTCATTAGTGAGTTTTTGAGAAGAATTATTGGCTCTCTCTCCTTCGGATTGAATGAATCTTCTTTTTGTTTGTTATTTTGATTATATCGACCAAAAAGAGTTATTGACCATTGGATGAACAACCTCGTCAGTTTCTATTGGTGAAGTACACTGATGACTTCACCAACCCACTGATAGGACAACTTTACGGTAGTACACAATTATAAATCTGGATGAGAGAACTCTGTCGGTCAGTGCATTTGTGAGCCACTGAAAGAGATAGTCTCGTCCGCTCTTCTTATTGGTGCAGTACACTGCACTTTTCACCTAACACCTGACATGACAACTTTACAGTTGTACCCATTTGAATCTGGACGAGAGCACTCTACCAGGGACCAGGTCCCTGCATTTGTGAGGATCATCAAAACACCTAAAATATAACAATTACCTATTGTATTTTGGCACCATATTTCTCTGCCTCTTCGTCTACAAACTGCGCAATAAATTCAATCTTAATCAATTTTACAGTTTATCAATCTCTTCATCATTCTCTCGTAATGGAAAAATGAAAAGCCAAGTAAGTTTATAATGTGTGTCTTTTTGCTTCGTTTAGCTGACCTGTCCAGTGAGAGTATAAAGTCTATTGTAAATCCCATTGTCTGCTATCCCGAGCACTGAAAATAGATGTCTAAGACTTTCACCAGGATTTTGGAGAGTGTACTCGATGTAATACAACCCTGATTAATAAGAGTGACATTTATCAACGTCTCAAAAGATTGAACGTCCTCACATCATGTGCAGGTATAAACTCCTAAATGTTGAAGCAAACTCACAACTACTTCAGTGATATAATCTCATTTAGTTTCTTCAATGGCAGAGGCAGATTAAGGATTTTAAGTTTATGTGTTCTAAACTCTAGGAACAAGAGCTTTTCTTCTTGACTTGTGGAAAATCATTTCATAAAAGCACTCTCTAATTTTGTCGGTACATTAGTATGCATTCCATTTCATGGTTTTATAAACAGACTCTGTTCGATTTATAAGGAAACCTCAAATAACCATTGCATCAAGGAAAGTTTTAGCGAGAGTTTTAGATTGTGTTCACATACCTTTAGAAGCTTTGCTATCTATGAGTTTTGCTTTCACTCCCGGAGGCCTTTTCCAGCTTCTGTCTAATCCACTGACCTGTTAAAAATCATTGAGGACCGACGTAAGAACGCCAAATGAAGCATTAAAAAAAGAAGGAACTAAGCGTTTTATCAAAGTAGGGATGGATTTAACCACACCAGATTCTGAGAAAAAGCATCAACTTTGCCGAAAGATTCCAACTTGGTAAAATCAGTACCAAGGCTTGTGATTACCATGCTGACTGAAACAACATGATGATCAAGTTCATATACAAAACAATCTAATAAAGCTCAAATGAACCGATCCATCACAGTGTCCAACTAATTCCATTTGAGTTAGAAGCTTCTGGAGGATAGAAAGCTAAGAGTGACCTTACTCCATCACCTTCTCCCGCGCCTATTTGCTAATCTGCAAGTAATTCTTCATTTGTTACCATCATTTTCTTCTCATTCTCTTTGTGTTAGAGAAAATCTCTTTATTCCTTGACAGAGAACATCTCTTCTCAAGAACTATGAATTTAAATGTTTTACATCTCAATAGCTAAGCCAAAAAGATCCTATATTTGTTAACAATGCTGTCTAGAGAAAAAAATGGTTCTATCAATGAGGAATATACTGTTTAAAATGAATAGGAAAGAAAGAGAAAAACTAGTATGAAGAAAGTAATGTTGGGAGCGTTACCCCATAATAGGCTCTGCAGTACGCCATTCGGATTTAGTCGGGGCTCCAATGGGGCACTGGGTGGTAAAAAAAAAAAAGAAAGAGAAACACTAGTAAGGACAGGAATGCAGTTTGTAGGTAAGCCTATACGAATCTATCTGAATGTGGGATGTTTCGTGTACTGAGTTGTCCTTTTGTGATATTGTATTTATCGCTTCAGAAAGAAAGATGGATATAAAGCTCTAATAACTGATTTAATGTCCCAAGGAGAATACAAATATATATAATCAAAACTTGAGCATCAAATTCTTTGAGGCTCAAAATTTGGGTATATGATATTTGCACCAAGGTCATATTTTTTTCACAAAAATCCATACAGTTTTGGTATATAACAATATAAAATTTAATTTACCGCAAACATGAATAGTTTCAAGTGAATTATATATCAAAAGACTCAAAATATCGAGAGAATATCATATGAAAATTTTGGTACTATTTAGAGGTGATTTTGAGTTGATCGAGATTGAATACTCAAGGTATACTACATGTATAGTCAATGTATACTTCATATATAATTAAGCTATATTTAATTTTTTGAGTATATCGTCATGTATAAATATGCTATATTAAATAGTCGGTACTCATTATATACTTTATATGACTTTTAACAAACTATATTATATATATAGTCAACGTATACTTTCAATGACGTTTTAATTATATGACTATATTTATTTTAAACTAATTACTAATTTATTATATATAATTGAATCATTCCTAAAATATATTAAAAACCCAAAATAAAACATTACTAGTAAATTAAATACCATTTTAGTTATTTTCTCAAAAAGTCTCACATAAAGACAAAAAAATTAACTCATATCCTACTCAAACTCTTTAGTTACTTAGTGCCAAAAATATTTGATGAAGCAAAAGTCGTCGTTGGAGGGTTAAGCTCTCGATAGTTTCCTTCTTTGTTAAGCTACTTTACTTCATCAACCTCCAATTTTGATTGCACAATCCTAACTGTTGTTGAATTTGATGGAATCCTGTAAGTTCTTTTTCTCTATGGTATTACTTGTTTATCTCTTGAATGTTGCTCTGTTTTTGAAAAAAATGAAAAAACCTAAATACATTTGAGATGTGGATGAAGTTTTGATGTTTCTTTACGGTGAATTGATCGGCGGGAGGACCTTTTTTTAGTTTTCATTCTGTTTAGAGTTGAACATACGGGGTTGAAAAACATGATTTTGATTTTTTTTTATGTTTGTTATTGTATCCTATATTTTGTTTTGATGAGGTTAGGGTTTTTTTGTGTGTGTTTGTGTGGAGGAATGCATGATTTTGGTAATAGATTTTATATGTAACAAAGTTTGGCCATGAAATTTGAGAGAACTTGAAAAAAAATGTACTTTTTTCACTCCAAATCACTCACAAAAACTCAAAAACAACTCCAATTTATATTCACAACCAAACACAACTCCGGTTTTCAATTGAAAATCGGAGTTGTGTATGGTTGCGAATATAAATTGGAGTTATTTTTGAATTTTGGTGAGTGATTTGGAGGGAAAAGGTGAAAAAAACTTTTTAATGTTTTTCAAATTCATGAAAAACTGGGAATTTTATGCCATAAAATCCCCAAATTTTCATGAATTTGGAAAACATAAAAAAGTTGTTTTTCACTTTTTTTTCACTCCAAATCACTCACAGAAACTGTCAAACAAGGATTCAAGTTATATAAATGGCAGAGGAACAAAAGACGTTTAAGAATGAATTAGATATAAAGTTTCTTTTCTTGTAAAAAAATTGATTTGAAAGTGTTGCATATAAGTTTTTTTGGAAGTTATTTCTTCCCTTTCCTTTCACTTTTGGGTACTTTTTTGAGGAGATGCGTATTAGAATGCCGAAATTTGATACATATGATATGTTGCATGTGACTAGTTGTCAGAATGGATAAGGATGATGTAGAGATGCTGGATACGAAAAAGAATGTCCCTGCTAATGATGTCCTTGTGTCCAATAAGTCACCGATCAAGTACGAAAATGGTGTTAAGACTGGCAAAAGCATTGTTCAGGACAAGACAGATGATTAGAATGATTCAAAGGGTGAGGACTTGAAGAATGCTAGAAGTGAGACAGAGGACCAGCTCAACTCTAAGAGTCAGCCAGAGGCACACGACAATGTGGTGCTGGAGAACAAACCACCTACTATTGATGCTGGAATGGATGATATGGTAGGTGGCTACGTGAAGGTGATTGATGATGAAGTACAGAATATTGAGAAAATGATCTATGAGGTCAATTAGAATGGTAATGATTTGATGGTTGATAGACAAGAGGACTCTCAAATGAAAACAATTCCTACAAATGTTACCACTGATTCTTTTATTGGAAAAATGCCAGAACCAGCTAGTCCAATGTTTCCTTCAACTGCAAATGCTGGACAGCATAGTGGGGAAGCATATGAGAATATTTGTGCAATGGTACATACTCTGATTCATCATAATTTTTTGAAATTTGTTTTCAAATTTTAGATTAAAAAGTATAGTTTATCAAAATATATCAAAAAGAAAAATATGATCATATAAGAATCCATGATTATGATATACATGTACAAAAGAAAGCTACTTAGGTTGGGCAAATACATCCATAGTGACTAGAATATTGGATATCTCGTATTCGAAAACTAGTTGTGCACCTTTCAAACTTCAGATAATTTGAATTTGAATTTAGTCATTTATTCAAGAACACTAAATATATTTGATTGAATTTCATGCATTATTATTTTAAAAAAACACTATGATATATACGGAAAGAATGCCAACCATAATATTATTTAAATACATGTATCAAATGGAAGCACATGCATATTTTAGAACTATATATATATATATATATATATATATATATATATATATATAT